>JACCIZ010000366.1:0-117777 GCA_025506415.1 Flaveria robusta
CGTCGGAGAAGAGAGCTTCGTTCGATCTGCAAGGTTATCTCTCTTTTTGAGTTTTTTCTAACGAACGCATGCAATTGTCCTTTTCTCTGTAGCTTGATTTTCCAATGACCATATAATTACAATTAAACAGTTACCGTGTACCTAATTCACTTTTTATTGCACTCTATGTGGCATCTGAATCTTTGTTCTGTTCTTCTTTACATGATCAAATTGCTTACCTTTTTTATTTTTCTTTAAAATTTTAGTTTATCTAAGCATACCTGATCGGAGAGTTTACCAGATTGTATGCGTTGATTGATTAATTGATGCTATATCTGTTTTTGCCTTTATAAATTTCTTCTTGTTGATTGGAAGTAGAAAATCATGTTTTCATAGTACTCATGACTGATTATACTCTGTTCTCATCTAGCATTTTTGTGTTTATCTTAACAATCAGTTTTGTGAATCCATTTATGGTAAGATCACCTTGTTATTTGAAGCCCTAGCTTTGCCTGGAGTAACTTCTTGGGGACAATAATGGGTTACAAGCACTATTATTATTATGACAAGAGCAATAAGGTAATAAGTTATTGAGAAACTTTGGTTAACCCTTTGTGTACAGGGGTTAAGATTTTATTTATTTGTATAGAGTTCAACGATTTCACATTCATTCTCACCTTAGGAATCCCCTAAAACTGTTTCAAGTTACCATGAGAAACCATATATTTACTTTGCCCTCACCCTTATGGGTAAAATTGTATACTTTCTGGCAGTTTCGAAAGGTGAATACACTTTATTAGAGTAAATTGCCGTTTTCATCCCTGAGGTTTTGTACATATCGTTATTTTCATCCAAAAATAAAATTTTCTCCTCTGTGTCCCTGACATTTAAAAAACTTGCTATTTCATCCATTTTCGTTAACCCCGTTAATTATCCTGTTAAGTAGCCATCACGTGCACATCATGTGAGGGGCATTTAGGTATTTTTGCACATCACCAGGAAAAAAGAAACTTAAATAAACATTGTTACATTTCCCCGAGCATTTAAACATTATTAGATTGCTTTTAATATTCAAAGCTAATGTCCGCTTAACGGGTAAAACAAACAAAGTTAACAGAAGTGGATGAAAATGGCAAAATTTTGAAATGTCAGGGACACAAAGGGAAAATAAAGTTTTGGATGTAAACGGCAAAAAGCATCAAAACTCAGGACGAAAATGGCAATTAACTCCACTTTATTATATGTTGTGATGAGTTTTCGAATTCCCTGTATAATTATATGACTAAAAGCCAGTAAGCTGGAAGTAGTCATCTTCCAAATGGACACAATTTAATCAATACCTGTAACCTGTATACGTAATGGATTTTTAGTTATACTTAGATGCTAACTTTAGCAAAGACATGACAAATTCTCACTGTCATTTTGTTTTGAGATGACCAAATGTTACGCTGATATCAGTTGTTCTTTTCAATCCATCAACTTGATAAATTTAAAAGATATAAGACATAAAAAGAAGAAAGGGAAAAGGGAATGAACAAAGTCAACCTTTTGTAATCTCTTTAAGTTTACAATGAGTAAAATAAAAAATGAAATCTTCGAATCAGCTTGAATCTTAAGTCTAAGAGTTTCCGGAGGAAGTAATTTATATAGAGTTATGTAGACCTTTCCTACACAATTTCAGCAGCATCTTTTTAAGTGTGAGTAGGTAAGACCGCATCCACCACAACCTAAACCTTGACAATTTTAATTTGATGCTTTTATATTTCCATGATTTCTTTGTGATACATAGCCTTTTAATGATAAATCATTTCTTATTAAAGTTGTATTCTGATAAAAATTAATAATTCCCGATAAGAAAACAAATTCTCTACAACTCTACATCTTGAAGATTCACCACAAAGCATGTTGATAAAATTTGCCGGTTTAGATCTTAACTAGAAGAATTTGAATCAGCTGACAGATACTATACTGTTAATTAACATAACAGGATTAATGAGATTCAACTCCTTCAGTTTCAATGAGAAAGTGAGAACCTAACTGACAATAAAATGAGCTACTTTTCACTCTCAACATTCTGTTGACTCAATTTATTCTTCTCATATTCTTCTTTAAGTGTGACGTAATTCCTAGATGCACACTAAGTTGTTCAGATAGAAACTAGAGAGAAAGCTGTTAAAGTCATTTTCTTTTCTGGTAGTCACATGTTATGCTCAGTCTACAACCCACTTATTAAGATACCCTTTCGTTAAAATAGGCATGTTTTTGGCCTTTAAAGTCTTCCAAGAATTCTTAAGAAAGACAATTTTAACTTATATCTTTGTTTCTTCCTTACATCATTTGTAGAGCTGATACAGTTTGGTTTTTCTGTTTTAAATAATCTTTGGTTAAAAGATAAGAATGCAAATACCGACACATGTGAAATTTATTTTTAGGCTTCTAGCACATATGACCTAAATCATTCTAGAAATGGCTTGTGGTTAACATAGTGTTTCAAATACCCAGATAATCACATGCGTGGAAGATAGAGTGGTGTTATTCCTCAGAGACATGGTGATTAGAATTTGATTTGCATAAACTTTTCATCCCTTAAAACTTCTCTCACTAGCTGCTATATATCTGTTTTTATATATTGCTGCAATTTCGGAATATTTCATGCTGTAAAAGATGTGCTATAAAATTTAAAAGTCTAATTTGTTGCAGTTTCATACGAAAGATGGTGGCTTTTACATTGCCTCAGAACTCTTCACTTCAACTAAGATCTTCATTGGTGCCTCCAAAAACCAATATCTGAACAGGGCCCCACAGTTTGTTCCTGTAAATGATGTTAACATACATACTATGCAGTCAAAGGAAACCAGAGTTTTTCCAAGAATACATCGTGCCATTTCTGAGAATAAATCTTCAAATGCACGAGGTGTCGTGTCCAAAAGTTACAATCCCATAATTGTCATCGACAATTATGACAGCTTCACTTATAACCTTTGCCAGGTTCTCCTCTTTGCTCATGTAAATGATGGAATCTGTTAGTCAATTGGTCACAGAAACACAAAGACAGCAGTGATTTTGGGGAAAACACACCCACGACTCTTTTCTTTTTATTGAATAAAAACCACACACTAAACTCTTAGACAATGACCTTTATTTATACTAATCCTAACCTTAATTACTAATGAAAACTCCACTAAAACACAGCTGGAATGACAGCCCATTCACAGCCAAAACATAAACACTAAATACCTTAAATAAAGCTAATTAAAACTTACTAAATAAAACAAACTATCTTTAGACTCTTGACGATTCTTTCCCCTAAACTTCCACATATGACCACAATTAGGATTAACTTTCAACAATCACCCCTTAATCCTAATGTGGTTCTTCCTTCTCTAAAGTAGAGTCGGCTCATCATCTTCACAAACAAGTTGGCCTCCTCATGCTTTGATTTTGACTTTGGACATTCATATGCAAAGTGTCCGAACTCTTCACATCGGGGGCATTTAACCCATGACTTGTCTCGTTCTCCCATTGTCTCCCGTTGATCATTTCTTGAAGCAGGTCGATTCTCACGGCCTCTTCCTCTTCCCAAACTTCGGCCTCTAGCACGACCTCTTCCATCCCGGTTAACCCATCCGAAGATGGTCTCCATCATAATAGACCATGCAATGTAGTTTGTTGTGGTAAGTTTTGGACGGTGCAAAGTCACATTGCTTGGTTCTCGGGGGTTCAACAACTGCTCCTGCACCTTCTGCCATCTTCTTTCTGAACTACCTAAACACCTTTTTTTTCAACAAAAGACTCTTTTCTGCACAAGGAGTTCCTGCAGCTGTAGCAAAATCCTTCTGTTTCACACAGATCAGATTCTCATTTCTTCACAGAATCACCCGTTTTCCCACTTTGATCATTCACAGATCAATTCTTCTCGAACCCGCTTTCACGGCAAAGTTGGTTCAATCTTTCACGCATTAAACAACTTCTTCTCCACACGGTATCACACCTTTGTAACTTGTATCACACAGGTCTTCTTCTACTGCAATTGCGTCACACAACCTGTCTTCAATCGATCTGTCACAGATCAGCCTTTAATTCGCCCTGTTTTGATTGCTTCTCTCAAACTCCAGCAGCAAAGACAGAAAACAATCTGTTTTAAGTCACTTCTTCTCCCCAACCAGTGAATAGATCAGCCCAGATTTTGATCAATCCTTCACGGATTGATAGACTTCTTCACACGGTATCGCACCACACCACCTGAGTCGCACAGGTTGTCCTAACAGCACCTTCACAGTTCTTGATTAGGTCATAGCAGCCTTCACAGCCCTTTGTTCAGACCCTCACAGCCTTCACAATCAATCAGCAGCTCTTCACCAATATTTGAACCAATCACAGGTTCATTCTTGGTTTGATGGTGGTCGGTTTTGTCTTCAACAGCCCTTGATCTTTATTGCTCTGATACCAATTGTTAGTCAATTGGTCACAGAAACACAAAGACAACAGTGATTTTGTGGGAAAACACACCCACGACTCTTTTCTTTTTATTGAATAAAAACCACACACTAAACTCTTAGACAATGACCTTTATTTATACTAATCCTAACCTTAATTACTAATGAAAACTCCACTAAAACACAGCTGGAGTGACAGCCCATTCACAGCCAAAACATAAACACTAAATACCTTAAATAAAGCTAATTAAAACTTACTAAATAAAACAAACCTATCTTTAGACTCTTGACGATTCTTTCCCCTAAACTTCCACATATGACCACAATTAGGATTAACTTCAAACAGAATCCAGGTTAGAATAAAGCAGGCAATAACAATTGATTCAAAGAAAAGACCCAATTCGAGAGGGGTGACTCTCCATACTAACCAAAGTTTGATAATTGAAAAAAAAACATGAATTGAAAAACAATGAAAGAAACTAAGCCTGCTAATAAACCCCTACGACAATTACTTCCTAAAACTTAGCCACTTTTGCTTCCCACTTCTCCACTATCTTCCTGTTTAGGCTTGCTGAAAGGGTCCAACACATGATAAAAAATCCAGCTTAGCAGCGGAGTTGGCTTTCTTTTGAGTCTTTTGGTGCCTCCGAGTATACACCTGGATAGGACGCGCATCAATAAACTTGTTAACTTACTCGCTCATAACATTGGGAGGTTTATAGAGATGAGTACTAGGAATAAAACTTTGGTATAGAAATTGTATATTGTTGATGATTACAATGAATAACAAAGATCTGTAAACTTCTATCTAGCCTAATCATAATCCTTGACATATACTCTCAAATTATGGTCTAATATTCCCCTTCAAGCTAAGGCCGGGGAACGACCTGTAGCTTGGATATGATATTGGAACCATTGTGAGGATAGAGGCTTTGTGAATACATTTGCAATCTGATCATCGTTTTAATGAACTGAACGAAGAGCTTTTTTTGGTCAACATTTTCTCTGACAAAATGAAAGTCTATCTCCACGTGTTTTTGCGAGCATGAAATACTAGGTTGGCTGAGAGATAGGTGGTCCTAAATTGTCACACCATAAGACCGGAGTTGATGTCATAGAAATGTGAAGTTCCTTTAGAAGAGCTTCTATGTTTCAGCTAAGGCTTATATTTTGCCTCTGTTGATGACCGAGAGACAATACGTTTTTACGAGCACGCCATGAAATGAGATTAGATCCAAGGTAGATGGCATAACCCCTGGTGGATCGTCGATCATCAAGAGAGCCAGCACAGTCTGCATCCGAAAATGCTGTGAGAGACGGGACTTGGGCATCTGTGTATGCATGGATAACAGGGGCTAACTTTTGTCTAATCAACAAGCCGTAGTGAGATGCTCCATGTAAGTAGCGAAGAATTCCTCTCACTGCAGACCAATGATTTTCTGTTGGAGAATGCATAAATTGACAAACTTTATTAACCACAAAGGTGATGTCAGGTCTAGAAAAAGTGATATATTGTAGAGCTCCAACCATTTGTCTGAATTTGATAGAATCATCAAACTGAGGACTATCATCAAGCACACCTATTTAATTCGACAACCATGTTTGCAGCTGTAGACTTCGAATGTGGTGTGGGCCATCGGTTGTTTTTCTCCTGTTATCGTGTTGTATACGATGTGAAACTGAAACTCCAGTTCTCCTGTATCTCCTCAACAAGCACACCTGAAACTTTTGCAAAAAGGTGCACTGTCGATGTATGGTGGAGCCACTGTTGTATAGCAGCGTCAATGAAGGTGAAGCATCGCGTTGTATGCGATGACGGGTTGAGATGGAAGAGAAGGAACAACGACGATTGTATGTGGTGTGTGGCGGCTAGGATTAGGGTTTAGCGGCGGCTAGGGTTAGGGTTTAGTGACGGCTAGGGTTAGGGTTTAGCAGGGGTTCTGGTTGTGTGAAAGGACAAAGACGACGCCGATTTTTATTCGCTTGTTAAAGGTGAAGATGGTAGTGGTGGTTATTGTAACAAAAGTAGCGATGGTGCTGCTATGGTGGTGTGAGAGGGTTTTTGTGATGCTGTGAAGATGAGGTGGAGGCTGGATCTAAACCTAGTTGGTTAACAAGAAAGAAAAAGAATAGAGGCGCAATGATGGATGGTTGGACAAGCGGCCGCGGTGGCGGCCGGCCGCCCTGATTTGGGTTCCGGCGATGACCAAGCCCTCGTAGCTCTGATACCAAATTAAACTTTGGTATAGCAATTGTATATTGTATTGATGATACAATGAATAACAAAGATCTCTTATATAGAATACATGCAGCCAATTATGGTAAACTGCTATCTAGCCTAATCATAATCCTTGACATGTATATACCCTAAAATTATGGTCTAATACTAGGATGGTGACTTAAACAGGCTTGCATCTCTGGTCATGTATTACTTGATATTGATTGCGCGTATACATAATATATCAATTCTTTCCACAAATGGTTGATTTCTATTACTTTTTATTAATGCCACTATATAATCAGTATATGGGAGAGCTGGGTTGCAACTTTGAGGTTTACCGGAATGATGAGCTTACTGTTGATGAACTGAAAGAGTAATTATTCTCATACCTTATATAAATTCAATTCACTGTTTATTGGTTTGTTAAGTTTTTTTCTTCTTTTGCTTCTTCCATTATGTTCTTAAATGGATATTAGCCACCTGATTTGAATATATAATATTTTGTTTTATAGGAAAAATCCAAGAGGAATTCTCATATCACCTGGACCTGGTAAGATCATGGCCAATTGTGCCAATAATATTTACCATACTTATATCAATCCGCTGCATATCATGTACCTCTTTTTTCATAGGTGCACCACAAGATTCAGGAATATCGTTACAAACAGTACTGGAACTTGGACCTTATGTACCTCTATTTGGTGTATGCATGGGATTACAGTGCATTGGTGAAGCTTTTGGGGTGAATTTTTGACATTATATCTATGATTTTGTTTCTTGTCATTTAGTACTTGTAATGATTTTTTTAATTTTTTAATTGCTGGTGTTACTTCTATCACTGACCAGTAATAGTGATACGAATCCAAGGAAGGGAGTGGGTCAGAATGAGTCGGGGCGGACCCATATGTTGCTGGATGGAGGGAAACCTAATAGAGGGAAATTATGAATTGTGGAGATGGGGGAGTGACCCACGATCCAGGAGGTGGGAAGACCAATCCTAAACTGCTTTAGTAGTAGTTTAAATATTAGATTTCAGGGAATGTTTTAGGTTGTCTATGTTTTTGTTCTAGTATTTTTTTTTTTTTTTTTTTTTTTTAATAGGAGACCTGCCCTTCTCGAAGTAGGCTGTAATGTTTTAGGGAATGTTTAGGTTGTCTATGTTAGGTATCACAATCAGAGTAGGTTCCAGTGGAAGAAATCAAACACACACAATCACACAATATATAAAGTAGACACGAGAGAATTATGAAAGTTACTGAAAAACCAGTCGATCTATTCCATTAACAATACATCAATATATACACAATAATACCTAGACTCTAGGAGATAAATTAGGAAAGGATACAAAATAATACAAGATATACACCAAATAATACAAAATATATATTCCGAAAATGTGATAAATATATTTCGGCTAATACGCCCCCCCAGTCGAAGCGGTAGAAGAACGGAGCAGAGACTGGTCTTGAATCGATTGAAGAGCTGTCTAGGAAGCCCTTTGGTGAAGATGTCGGCATATTGGTATTCCGCGGGAATGTGTAGAACACGAAGAGCGCCTATGCAGACCTCCCGGACGAAATGAATATCAATTTCTATGTGCTTTGTCCGTTGGTGTTGAACTGGGTTTCCAGAGAGATATACAGCAAAGACATTATCACAGAAAATAATGGAGGCTTCACGTACGGGAACAAGTAATTCGAGGAGAAGGTTGCGAAGCCAACTCGTCTCGGCTGCTGTATTTGCAACACCCCTATACTCTGCTTCGGCACTTGAGCGAGATATGGTGTTTTGGCGCTTGAGGACCAGGACACAAGATTATCACAAGAAAAAACACAATAGCCCGAGGTTGAGCGTCTGGAGTCCGGACAACCCCCCAATCTGCATCTGAATAGGCTGTGAGCTTTAAAGATTTGGAGGGAGAGATAAACAAGCCATGATCAAGAGTGCCCTTGAGATACCGAAGAATGCGTTTCATAAATTGGAAGTGAGTTCCCTCGGAGCATGCATAAATAAACACACCTGTTGCACCGCATATGAGATGTCTGGCCTGGTAAATGTTAGATACTGTAGGGCTCCAGCTAAGCTTCTGTATAGTGTGCCATCAGCAAGTGGTGCGCCGGCTGTGGCACTGAGCTTAGAGTCAGTGCCGGCTGGAGTGGAGCACGGTTTACAATTTGCCGTATTGGCACGTGCGAGAATATCTGAGGCATAAGTCTCCTGAGATAAGAATAACCCTCCATTCTTCTTAGTGACTTGAATACCGAGGAAGTGATGAAGATCCCCGAGGTCAGTCATTGCAAATTCGTTGGACAGAGATGAAATAATATCCTGTAATAAGCTGTCATCAGAGGCCGTTAGTATTATATCATCAACATAAAGCAAGAGATAGGCCATATGTCCCCTTTTTTGATAAACAAAGAGGGAGGAGTCACTGGTGGTGGTTCTAAAACCACACCGAATGATAAATGTGGCAAATCGCTGGTACCATGCCCGAGGTGCCTGTTTAAGGCCATAAAAGAGATTTCTTCAATCGACATACATATGAGGGATGTTGTTTATCCACAAAACCTGGGGGCTGGAACATGTAGACTGTCTTGTTCAGATGGCCATGTAAGAATGCATTTTTCACATCCAGTTGATGTGTCGGCCAGTTACGAGAAGTGGCAAGGCTAGAACAGTCCGAATGGTTGTTGGTTTTACCACTGGACTGAAAGTGTCAAAACAATCAATACCAACCTGTTGTGATTTCCCGTTAACGACTAGGCGAGCCTTATATCTTTGAAGGGTACCATTAGCATGGAACTTATGGCGAAAAAGCCACATACATCGAATGATGTGTGCATCAGCAGGTCGAGGGACCAATTCCCATGTGTTATTGTCCATTAAGGCCTTGTATTCATCAGTCATGGCCTGATGCCAATTAGGATCTAATAGTGCCATAAGGTGGGATTTGGGGAGTGGGGAAATGGTTTCGAGGTGTTGTGAAAGGCTAAAGGGGTAGGATGTGTTGTAGAACTGGACTTGGAGCGGGTGGTCATCGGGTGGGAAGGTACTGGTGGTGCTGGCGCAGGAGCTCATCGGGTGTGGCTAGATGGGCCATACCGTGGGGCGGAGTTGGAGGGAACAGTGGGCTGGAGATCATGAAAGGCCGCAGCCACAACTGGATCAGAATCACGAGCAGCTTGTCGTTGTGCTTCAAGTTGAAGCATGCTACAAGCGGTTTCCCACGTAGGCATAGACTGATTGAGATACGTACCGTTGTCATATTCTTGTAGGAGACCTCGAACAAGCTTAAAACAAGGCGGTGGTCACTGACCGGACAATCAACATCGGATAGTTGGTCAGCCAATTCTTTGAGTTTTTGACAATATGCATCCAGGGATGGCATGGATTTCAGCTTCAAGTTGGTGAAGGCGTGTTCAAGTGCAGCAGCTCTCGAGCCTTTATTGTTCAGGAATATGTTTTTGATTCTGGTCCAGGCTTCAAAGGCTGTGGAATCAGGGACAAACACGTACCAGGAGCTCATCGGACAGCGTTCCGTAGATCCACTGTAACACGATGGCGTCAATTTCGGCCATTGATCAAACATCGGGTCTGTTTTTACCGGAGGTTTGGTTCCATCAATGTGATCAAGAACCTTGTAGCCTCGAGCATGTAGTTGGAAGAGCTTAACCAGGACGAATAAGACACTTTTGTTCCATCAAGGACACGTACCTTCTTCTGGATATCGGTTACTGTATACACCGGGTGAAGGGTGACGGGGCCTTGGGTTCCTTGGTTGTTTTGTCGTCTGCCATGAAGAGCAAGAGGCTGCTGAGTCCATAGACAAAAAGCAGCGATGAGACTTCTAGGGTATAGAGCAGAGGGCTCTGATACCATGAAAGTTACTGAAAAACCAGTCGATCTATTCCATTAACAATACATCAATATATACACAATAATACCTAGACTCTAGAAGATAAATTAGGAAAGGATACAAACTAATAATACAAGATATACACCAAATAATACAAATATATATTCCGAAAATATGATAAATATATTTCGGCTAATAAATTATAGTGGTTCGGTCTAGGTGACCTACGTCCACTCTGCAACTAGGGTTTATATTATATTGTGCTCAAGAATACAATTACATCATGGGTCTATTTTTTATGCTAGATTAGGGACTTAGGGTTGTAAATAATGTAATAACTTAGGCTCCAAGAATTAACTAATTAACCCTAATTAGGGCCGGCGGCCCTTGTTTCTGTCAGCAGCAAAAAACAGGCCTGAGCCCAGTCCGACTTGGCCCAAAGCCTTCACAACCCAACAATCTCCCACTTGAAGGCTTTGCACAAGTCTACAAACGCCGTCCAAGTAACACAGATCCAGTAACTCCAGTATTCTTCATATCCAAAAGTCTTCCAAGGTTCAAATTCCATCAGCTAAGACTTCATTGTAACCCCTAGTTGCACCCCATCTCATCAAGTACATGAGGGGACAGTTGAATTTAACAACCCATTCTCTATCTCAACTGGTATGCACGATCCACTAGCTCCAGAGATAACCCGAGAATCATCAACACTCTCCTCGTTCAGCAAGACATCCATAGGAGAGAATTTAACAATCGGAGTAGTGGTCTTCAAAACCCAACGTTGTTTTGTGACTGTACCCGAAACACGCCTCGTGCTACCACTGTCATCAAACCCCTGACCTGGTTTAGACCTCCGATCTCCGCTAAGCTTGAATCACCTTGGCACCAGGCTTCAGTCTTGCAAATTGAACCCTCTTTTGCCCCTTTGACTCAGCGAACCCAACTTTGCTTTGAGGAACGGTCATACTTTCCTCAATAGGTACTTCCACCATGTATAACGATCCCGCTTGTTTTCACGAGCAATAACCAGATTTCCTTTGGTTACCAAACTTTACTTCTTGTCCTTATTCATTTAGTTGACTAACAAAGATAAGATTTCTCTTCAAAGCTAGAATCACCCTAACATTTTTCAAGTTCCAGTAGGTTTCCAATGGAGTTAACAGATTAACATCACCGCCCCCACAACAAAATCGCCTTACCTGTTGAAAACGATGGTGATCCACGAGGGTGGATACTTAAAGCAGAGAAGTAGTTCCGCTATTATAACATACCGGATAAGGAGAAAGTGGGCGTGGCTTTAATGCATTTGGTGGGAATGCCCTAGATCTCTACTCATGGCTATCCATTGATCAAGAGATTTGCAACTGGGAGGAGTTAGTCCGAGTCTTACAAAAGAACTTTGGAGCTGAGTTTCAAAATCTAGATGAGTATTAATTTAGCATCTGACAAACGGGAACCGTGCGGGAATACCGCCAAGGATTTGCAAAATGTTCGTCTCGAGTCACAAATTGACCTGGACACTGCCAAATAGGGGTATTTCTAAATGGCCTCAAAGACAAATTGAAAGCTGATGTGCGGATTCACAAGCCTAGAACAATGTATTAAGCTATGAGCATTGCCCATGAATTTGAATCGAAGCTTTACATGACTCGAATCTGAAAGAACCTGACATCTTCTATTAATTCTAAACCTGTTTCAGCAGAAACTGAACCTTCCCCTACCTTGCAAACCGAGGCTGCACCCACCAGCAGGTTGCATTGATATGAATTCAAGGAGGGAAGTGGGTCAGAATGAGTCGGGGTGGACCCATATGCTGCTGGATGGAGGGATTTCGGATGGAGGGAAACCTAATGGAGGGAAAATTATGAATTGTGGAGATGTGGGGGAGTGACCCACAATTTCAAGAGGTGGAGAAGACCAATTCCTAAACTGTTTAGTGTAGTTTAAATATTAGATTTCAGGGAATGTTTTAGGTTGTCTATGTTTAGTTCTAGTATTGGAGTTCCTTTGTAACAAAAAACCTGCCCTTCTCGAAGTGGGCTGTAACTTTGCTTCTAAATTTATAGCCGACTCTTGTGTTCTTAATAAATAGCTAACAACTATTTGTAACCGAGAAACCTCAGATTTTCTTAGTTTTTTTTATGTCTTATCTGAACCACGAATAGAGCATATGATATACTGTGACACGAAAGTGGTGCTATGTGAATCAACATTGAATAATTGTAGATTTTTCTCTGAAAGTTTATAGATTGTTTTACATGGATCCTAATTGAACTTCCATGGGTATATATAATTTTTTGTCCATTAACTCTTTCTTTTTCTTTCCAGTTTTCTTGTTTTTCTGCATAACAAATGACCCGTTATTCCGTATGATTCTTCATTTGCATGATTTTTACTGTTTTTTATGTATATAATTTAATTTTCTTTTCGGTTCTAACAAGTTAAGATATATTTGAAGGGAAAATTGTGCGGTCTCCTTATGGTGTTATGCATGGAAAGAGTTCATTGGTTTATTACAATGAGGGCGAGTTCCCCTGTTTGTTTGCTGGTATATCAAAGTGCGTTCAGTCAGTTCTAAAATTCGTACATATTCAAATTTCCTTGCTTATATTTAAGTTCTGAAATGGAACTCAACTCCACTTGATCTTGTTGAAATAGAAATCAAAAGATGGCTTTTGATATCTTTCTTGCCTCAACACTTGTTTTTATGCTAAAAAAAATTTAGCAGCTTTCTACCTGACTTGTTTCCTCTCTTTTTCAAATTTTACCAATTTAAAATGTTAAAGATAAAACATAATCCGAATCGACCCATCCTCCAATAAATGTGTTGAAATTACTGTTTTAACTTCTGTAATCTTATAATTTTTCTTTTACATTTCCTTCGCAGCCCGTTTACTGTTGGTAGATATCACAGCCTTGTGATTGAGAAGGAAAGCTTTCCTAGTGATGCACTTGAAATCACAGCATGGACCGAGGATGGACTTATTATGGCTGCTCGTCATAAGGCGTATCCACATTTGCAGGCACTGTTCATACAATTTTCATAAACTCTGTGCAACATCTTTCCAATCTGTTAATTGTGTGACTGAAACAACAAAACTAGTATTGACCAAACATGCTATTAAGAAACTTCCCTTAATAAACAAGTTTTTATAATTATGATAAAGATCTTAATATTGCATCATTTTGTTTCACAGGGCGTGCAGTTCCATCCAGAGAGCATTATAACCACTGAAGGAAAAACAATCGTCGCAAACTTCATCAAACTGATCGAAAACAAGGAAGCTGTTTCCAAAAACTAAAGTCGCTTTCATCCTTCAGTTTGGTAATCGATCAACCCCTTCTGCTGTGCAGCATCTGGTTTCAACATTTTAATATTCAAAGCATGGTTCAATGCTTCAAGTTCACAAAACAATTTACCCTAAATTTAATAATTATGGTTTGAATGTAACAAAATTCTTATTCAGCCAACACAAAATCAAATCAAATACACATTTCAACTGTTTCAAGATTTCAAGAATCCACATAAAGTTTCAACCTTTAAACATACAAGTACTTCTCACTTACTCTTCACACTAACTCCATCCTTTCCGGCGATAATAGCCGCGGTGGTCATATCCAGAAACAACCCATGTTCCACCACCCCCAAACGCCGATATCTCTTTTCCGGCAGCCCACGCATCCTTGATCGGAGTCTTGAAATACAAATCCACAATGTAATTCATATTATCAGTCACATAAGGCTTTCCATCATCACCCAATCTCAATTTCGCATCACAACCTTCTTGTTTAAACAACTCTTGAAGCCTGATCAGATTATACTTCCAACAAAACTGCACAACTTCCACCGGCATTGCTAACCCACTTCCACCCAAACCAGACACAAGCTTCGAGTCATCAACCACCACCACAAACTTATCCGACGCCGCCTCCACCATCTTCTCACGGAGGAGGGCTCCGCCGCGGCCTTTGACCAGGTTCAGATCAGGGTCAACTTCATCGGCGCCGTCGATCGCGAGGTCGAGCTTGGGGTGATCGTCGAGCACTGATAAGGGGATTCCGAGGGAGGCTGCTTGTTCTTGGGTCCGTTTTGAAGTGGGTATGCCGACGATGTCTTTAAGCTCGCCGGCGGCGAGGAGTTCGCCGATCTTGGAGACGACGAAGGCGGCGGTGGAGCCGGTGCCGAGGCCGAGGACCATGCCGGACTTGACGTACTCGACGGCCTTGTCGGCGGCGAGTTTCTTGAGGTCATCTTGGGTTAGGGGTTGGACGGGGGATGGGGCGGAGAAGGCTTTGATGGTGAGGAATCGAGGGGTGGTGGAGGGGAGGCGGGTGGTGGCGGTGGTGGTGGTGACGACGGCATTACGGTGGCGGTGGTGGCGGAGGGTGGAGGAGAAGGGTGGTCGGGAGAGGAGGGATAGGGAAGACATGGTGGTGGTAGGTGGGGTGTGTTGGGTCACTGAGAAATGGATTTGATTATCCGATGATGAATCACAGAATCAGTGTGTGTGGGTTTAAAAGGAAGCCTTTTTGTCCACTTTGCTTTCAAGCAATCAATTTTCAATTTGACATCCAAAGTTTCTTTATTTATGATTTTCACCAAATTTAGAGTTTGGTTAAGTTTTATGTTGCTGATGGTGATGTTGCTGATGTATAGTTAAGATTTAAGACTGATCTTACTCTTAGTTTAGATCTGAACTCTGCTCTTGTTTACTCTTCTTTGAAGATCAATCATATTTCGTATAGATCTTGCTTCTAAAATCCATAGATAAAGACCCCAGATAGATAGTTGAGCAATGAGTAAACTTTTACAATTGGTTTGATTTGAGTTTGTTATGTTGAAGATAAGAATGCAACATTTGTTTGTACCACCAAATGAAATGTACCAAGGTTTATTTCACTGGACAAGTGCTAAGGAACTGTGGGATTGCTTGTATGAGAGAAGGCACACTTGATGTACTCGAAAACAATGTGAGATATTAGTCATAATAGTATGATATGTTTGCTTACATCAATGGTGAGACCCTTACTCAACATTGTGAAAGTTTTATCTCCCTTATTAGTGAACTTAAAAGTTGTGACCAAAACTTATAGGAATGAACTGTTTGTTAAACAAGTTTTTAAGGTCATTATCTAGCCATTGGAATGTATACCATATTTATTAGGAATTCACCTGATTTCAAAAAGTTGACTCACACACAACTTCATGAAGAACTTAAAACCTTTGAGCTAGAAACCAATCAGGACAAGAAAATGGTAATGGGATTAGGCGTGTAGATTACACTTCTGGTGGTGAAGCCTTAATGAACACTATTATAATATCCTGCTCAACAGTTTGCACCAATACAAGTAGCCGTCATCTTCATATATCTATTGATGTGTAGGAGTTTTATGTGTGTTAACGTATTTAATTAGATATTTTTATGTGTTTATTAATGTGAAAAGACTAGTACTTTGAGCGTTAATTGATTTGCAAGTGTGTGGAGCTAAACAGATGCAATTCGGGTATTTTTCGAGAGTTATAGTGGAAACAGGCAACTCATGATAGAAACAAAACTTGAAAAAGAGAAGAAACAAGTCCAAAGTGACAAGGGACGTAAATTATGTCCCTATTGACGTAACTTACGTCCTATAAGGCACTCAGCCAGGACATAAACTAAAACGTAAAACAAGGGTAAAAAATGATTTTTCTGAGAGTGACATAATATACGTCTATGAGGATATAAACTACGTCATCGTGTTGTCAGATACGGAAATTCAGAGTTTTGTGATCTATTTGAAGGGTAAAAGAGGGTTATGAATTGAAGCTTCCCCAACTTAATTCCACCCATACCAAGGTTGATTTTTAGAGCCAAGAACATTTACGGATCCATTTTTCATGCCATTGATTTTCGCAACATTTGATTTCGATTCAATGACGACCATGAGAGGCTAAACCACCTGTGATCTTCTCCGGATGTATGGTTTGTATTTATAATACTTGTTTAACATTAGTTGTTTTTAGTTTGGTTTGGAGTTTTGATTGGTCATATAACTTCATTTATTAATTGATTTCTTTAAACAATTTTGATTTGGTTTTGAATCTTAATTTAATTCTTTTAAGTTTTTGGTTTCTTTATATCATAAATATTGTGAGTGTTAGGTTTTGATTAGCAAATTAAAATTGATAGTTTGTGAATAGGGGTCTGCTTACAACTCATTCTATTTCTATCATCGAAATCAATCAAACCAATACAAATATGTTTACGTGATTGTTTGTTAAGTATAACTAGTTCACAACTTGTGATTTCAAACCTGAAATCCGAAGTGGTCCTTTTTTTTAATTATTGTTTCAAAACCAATCAAGTTTGTTACTTTGTAATATTGTTTCTAAATCAATCATAATTACAAAGTTATTTTTTTAATTTAAATTAAAGTAATTAAACTACAAATACACTTTTCACATAACAAATACACTTTTCACATATTATTTGTGCAAACACTTTACTTACCTGTACTAGTATAAATGATCCAAGTCTTAAATTTAATTTGTTTTGAGTAAACTACAACATAGATTTAGAGTATGTTTGAGAGTAATAATTCTTTTCAGTGAGTATACACATATTGGCACACCTTAAAATGTTAATTCAAAGTATTCAAAAACTTAGAGGTATTTTTATACTTCGTTAACATCTTGATAAAATCTTTGGAATCGCTTCTTTAAGAATTTTATCAGCATTTTTAATCACTCAATGGATGCTTTCAGTAACATGCTACCATGATTGCAACATGTTATTCGATTAAAGTTGAAACGACTCTATCTTGTCTAGTAATAACTTCTCTACTGTTATGGACTATGATATCTTATTTTTTTGGAACGGCTAATTGCATCATTGATGGGTCACTGGCCCACACGATCATCTTCATTACTCAAGTATGAAACTTGAGACTATTATCAGGAAAAAACTCATATTATATGAGAAAACCCTCTGCCCATTTGAAACCTTTAGTTTTTGTCATAGGTGGAACTTGAACCAAGATCTCCACCTATTTTTATGAGATCTTGAGGTAACTTATCTTAACCACTTGAGCTAAAGATGATTGGTATGGACTATGAGATCTACAACACATTTTTCACCATTTCTTGGGTCATATTCTTCAAGATATCAACATTTATTCACAGAAATCTGCAGTCTCAGTGTCTAAATTCACTAGTAATTTAGCTTCTGATAATAATTTTCTGTTTTAAACATATCGCTGTATCCTGCAATTCGCTATGTTCCTTATGAAGCATATGGTTTCAAGTCTCAAGCTGTCACTTTGTTCTAGCATGTAACTTTTTCAGAGAAACCTTGTAAGATCACTGATACTTGAAGCGAAGAATCGATGCTTTTGATTCCACAAAAGTATAAAGAATCAAAGATGTATTCCCAAAAAAGATTGTATAATATTAAGATCATATATGATCAGAAGCAATGCAACAATGTTGATCAAAGTTTTAATTTTTCACTTCTGAAGATGAGACATGCTGGGCCCTTTTTAACCAGAAGGGTGTCCTAGAATATATTTCCTTTAGCTGGATTAAGTTCCCTTGATGTAGAAGCTTTTTCAAAAGCATGTACAGCTCTACCTTGATTCCAACCTATGGTATCAAGCAAAGTTTACTCAGTTATGTTCTTTTTGTGACTATTTATTCAGAATATCGAAAGCAAAACTGTATAATAAAATAAAAGTAGTGACCCGAAAAACCTACTGATCTTCGTTTGCAAATGGACTACGCCATTCCCCGAGAGGCCTACTCGAGGATGGGCTCAAGAGTAACCGTTTCTGCACACCTGTTTGGTATCTTGGCTAACATCCTTATGCTTATTTGGTTGTTACACTACCGTGAGGGACTTGATCTTGATTCCTCAAATCCATATCGCGTATTCAACGTAAATCAGTTAACCCATTCATGTTAATCATGCTTTAGTAAACATTCAAGTTTTCCATCAGAATGATCATATATTCATATCCCATTTTGCAGGTTCATCCTTTCCTTATGTTCTTCGGATTCATATTTCTCATGGGTGAAGGTAAGTTTTTTTTCTTGAATTACATATTTGGATTGAAATGTTATAACGATAATTATGCAAATATTCACCTGTTATTGGAACAGCGATGATGGCATATAAGACGGTAGCGGCAGAGTGGCAAATCCGGAAGTATGTACACATGTTCTTGAACCTTTCGGCACTAGTTTTGGGCATTGTAGGGATTCATGCAACATTCAAGTTCCATGATAAGATGAACATACTAGATATGTATAGCTTGCATTCATGGATTGGCATAGGCACTTTCTGCCTCTTCATCTTACAGGTAATATACGAGTTTATACCTAAAAATATAATATGTCATCATTTCTACGCGTTGAGTTTAACATTGAAGTTTATGGACTAAACATGAAGATATTGTTAAGTAATTAGTAAACATCTTGTTGTGATTTTGGGCAGTGGTTATTCGGGTTCAGTTTGTTTGTATTTCCGAGAGCATCTGCTATGACAAGAGCAAGGTTATCACACTGGCATGTGTTGGGAGGACGATCATTGTTATACATGGCGATATGCGCGGCGCTAACTGGATTGATGCAAAAATTCACATTCATGCAACTTACAAATAATAGAGAAAGTTATTTGATTAACTTTCTTGCTTTGGCAATCCTTTTGTTTGGTATCACAGTTGATCTTTCGGTCTCTCTTGGTCGTTACACTTCACATGACTAAATGGTGTGATCTTTACTTTTTAATCGGATTTTCTAATATGTTTAGAATATGTATCTAATTTGTATTTGTAAGAAGAATTTATTGCTTGGTTTTTGTTTTTGACTGCCATTGTTGCTTAATATTTGCATAGTTTTGCAATTAGTTTCATTCTATTTACCAAACAGACGAATATAAATAAACAAAGGTTCAAGAGATTCAATTACGAAAATAAAGAATTCAGAGCCATAAATGAAGGATTTTGAGCCCAAAAATTCCATACAAGCCGGCATCACAAATGAATACAATATCTTTTTATTCTAATAAAATAAATAACTTAGGTGGACACGTGGTGATATTATATCTTATTATCAAATTTCTTTTTTGCTTTTCTCTCTCCTGTTAAATAACTATATTAATTACTAATAATATTATTTAATTTTTTTAGGTTAAAACGTTAATCGTTTACACATCTATTTGTAATTTTTTTTACCTTCAAGAGTCGATCTACGTCTTACTAATGGATCAAAAAAACAACCACCCAAATCATTTACCTGAGTAATTTTTTACCGGCGTAGATGACAAATTCTTTTATGTTAGTATCACATGCTTAACAACCTCTAAGTTATCTAGATTCAATACTGACTTGTAAATTCCAATATGATCTTCAAGAGTCATAATATAATCTCCAATGCACTAGTAGTGCTCTCATTTTCACCCTTCATAATATATAATCGTTATGACAATTAATTTTTTACAGATTGGATTATGTGGACACCAATCATCAATCTTGATTGATATAGGCTCATGCTCTTTAAATTGATCCTATAACCTGACTCTAATATCAATTGTTCAAAGTAAAATACGAAATTATCCCATTTCGTACACCAAAGAACAACACATCAAAGAATTGCAAGAAAAGAACACAAATTATTATGACTTTATTGATAATCCTTAAAGATTACAAAGGAAATTAATAAAAAATGAGAAAAATAGAATGAAAAACTATTCACAAGATTAATTACACCTTTAACGGTATCATTACTCGTAAGCACAAACTTTTACCGGTTACTACGGACCGTTTAAATGCCTTTACTACTTAAAGACCGTTAACTTGACTTTAGCAATATATCTAACAAATTCCCAACCTAAGAAACGTCAATCAACTATAATGTCATTGCCTGCCTTGTAATATATCACTTTGGATTGTAGTATTTGTAGACACCAAATCACATTAGGACTCGGTCTACACGAATATTCTTCTTCTTCTTCTTCACTAGCGTTAAAATTTCTTCCTCGATCTCTTGATCTTTCTATGAACAATGAACTTTTATAGCTGTCGGTCGGCTTCCAATAATCAAATCTATAGTTGTTATCATCTCTTGTTATATTGTCCATTCTCTACTTTTCCACAATGAAAACTTTGCTCATGTACGTGTCGTTAATGAACACGATTATACTCACCAACAAGGCAACAAATAATAATAATATTATTTTCGGTTAGGTATCAAGACCACATTTTGTTTTGGTCTCATCGAACTCTATATATTACTACATATGTTTTGCAGGCCTTCTACTAACAACATTTACAATAACAATAATAATAAATTAATAATAATAATAATAATAATAATAATAATAATCTCTCTGGTTGTTGATCAACCTTCTGCGACTCCATGGCGAAGGGTGGCTCTAGTTATCAGTTGTCAGCAACCCCGGTGAGCGTTATCGCGCACTTATTAGTCGTGTCGATTGCAACCCTCACCCTGGTTTGGCTCCTAAAGTTCCGTGAAGGTTTTGCTTTCGAGTCGCGTATCAAAGCCAAGATTTTCAATGTAAATTATCATAATTAGTTTCATGTGTTTACGGTTTTTGTTATCCGGTTAATATTAATCAAGTGGCTAATTAATTAAGCCTTGGTTATCTTTTGTAGTTACATCCTCTTCTGATGATTCTTGGGTTCCTTATATTTTCCGGAGAAGGTATTTAACATATGTTAATTAATTTGGAGTTTTTAGCATGATTGAAACAATCGATACGCGATGGCTAATTGATAATGGTGTTGATCAATCTGCAGCTATCATCGTGTACAAGGCGATACCTGTGGACCGAAAAGCACAAAAAGTTATTCACCTGATGTTTCATTTGGTGGCGCTTGTTGCGGGGATTATAGGTGTTTATGCAGTTTTCAAGTTCCATAATGAAGTCTATCTCGCAAATATGTACACCCTGCATTCTTGGATCGGATTATCAACCATCTGCTTGTTTGGTTTACAGGTTATTTAATTTTAATTACACATTTTATGCCACTTATAATGCTTGAAAAACGGTTACGTTGTGTGATTGTCTAATCGTATTTCTATATTCGAAAACGTAACATATATTTTTGATAGGAATGAGAAAAAGTTGTAACTTCTATTTATATGAAGTTTTTAGATTTTTGGGTGGGTTAGGTAAATTTTAAAAAGTATTAGGAGGTTTTAGAAAAATATTTGGAAGTCACCAAATTCGCTCCCAACATAAAAAAAAAAAAAAGAAATTTCTTTTTCTTTCCCTGCAATTCATTTAACAAATAATTTTTTTTTCTAATAACTTATAGTATTTATTCTTAAATAAATCTAAATACATAGTTTTATTATTTTTTCTATAAATTATTATTGAAAACTGAGTTGTTTTCATAATAAATTATCTTTTACATTGAGAGACTAATAAACATTTTATTTTGAAAACAACTCGGTTTTCATAAAGTCGATAAATTTCACAGCAAAAGTTTTAACCGGTCGAAAAAATTAGGTGGCAAATTTAGCGTTCAGTCACTAAACTTTTGGTTAATGATTTCCATAACAAAAGCCTTCACAAATCAGATTAATTAGCGACGAACTCACTGGGACTACTAAAATCAGTCAAAGGTCCTTAGCGACTGATTTGCGACAATTTTAACGGTAAAAAATGACCAGTTTTATAGTAGCGAACTATGTTAAACATATTTCTACAAAAGCATACAACTAAAAGCCTGTGCATGGCACACAGTGGCTGCTGGGATTTTTCACGTTCTTGTACCCGCGAGCGGAATCATCAAGAAGGGCTAGCATTGCTCCATGGCATGTTTTTTCGGCATAGTCATCTTCTTCATGACAATAGTGACCGCGGAGACTGGTTTGTCACAAAATTTCATATTGCGAGGCCTTTATCGCACCCAAGAAGCATTGATCATGAACTTCATCGGATTGTTGATACTCCTTTTTGGAATATGTGTTGGCCTTATCGTCATTCTTCCCAGAAGAAACTAATGTGTACGTTGTGACCACTAACGATATTTGTTTGTATTGGATTCTCTTCATTTGTTGTCATTTTCTTGATTCTATTACGTCAATAAAACTTGTGGAATGCTGCTTTTTTTTTGGCCGGCAACAAGATGATATATGCATTTATGTTGTAGATTTTTTTATGAGGATTATGTTATTTAAAGGTACCTACCTACAAGTTAATTATCCAAAAATGTATGATTTATTAGTTTTACAAATCACGTAGAAAATCAATTTATATTTCAGAATACATAATCATTAAACCAAATCAAATCGACTTCATTTATTTTGAGTTCTGAAATTATAAAGTTTATGGAGTTAATTAAGTTTACAACCAATGATTCTTAACCCAAGTGGTTAAGATTAGGTACTCGAGACATACAAATATAGGGAGGTCTTGGGTTTAAATATTACTCTGAGCAAAAATGCTCAGAGTTGAGTCAGGAGGTATTCGTAGTTATGGGTTTCTTCCTCAGGTGATTGAGGATGCGATCCCAGCTATGGATTTGGAGCCAAGTTATTTAAGCGTAGAGGAAACCAGGTTCTTGGAACAAAACCCGTTTGGTCAACGCTAGCCAAAATTAATTCGGGTTCCAAACCTGTTTTGGAGTGGAAAATCCGACCCCTATACCAATCGGTTTGGGTTAGTTCTCAACCGGTTTGGGTTCAAACCAGTCAACAAAACCGATTTACTTTTTTATTATTTATTATTTTGGTTTTTTAATGAAGTTCAAAGTTAAACAAAACAATAAAACTAAAAATGCACTTATTTATTTTATTAGGAACTTGAAACACATAAAAAATTACAAATCCTAACATTAATTTATTTTGAGAGCTTTTTTTCGAACATACGTGAATATTGAGTGTTTTTGAGATTTTTAAAAATAGAGAGCGTTTCAAGTTGGGGTGTTTAAAGTGGTGAAAAATAAAAAATCAGTCAAAAAATTGAATTCCGTTTGAGTGTGCCGGGATCCAAACCTAGTACAATCCTAACGGACTGGGTTGGTTTGAAACCGATTTGGGCTAAACTGGTATTTTTTGTTATATTATTAGGTCGGGTTACAAATCACTTTTTTTACACCTCTATTTAAGTGGGCCGACTAGTGAACTAAAAGAAATGAGTGACAACAGCCCATTATCGATTTTATGGCCCTAATACGGAAACGCAAGATCCCACTTTTGGGGATTCCATTGAGTTCGATCGCATAGAGCGGTTCACGAGAGGGTTGCTGCGATCAAACAGAACAAGTGCGCCTGATGCTACACACAAACCGAGGTAGTGAAAACGTTTTTATCATTTATATTTATGGTTCAGTAGTTTGTGTATATACGATCGTAATTGGTTTTAGATTTGCAAAAGCGTTTAATCAAATTTATGAACCGTGCTACAGATAGAGTATTAATAAATGTCTATGAAACATTTTCAAACGTGACAAACAAATTAGGTTATACATGGTGTTGCTAAATCCAAACCTAAATGTAATTACGTGTGTATTGTCTCATATTTTTCGTGTTTATTTGCTTTATTACTTTAATTTCATCTTTAAGTTAACAATAGTTTAATTCAAAATCAACCAAATCTTTAAGTTTTGTGTTACAACTGTGTAATGCTAAACACATGCCACTCGTGGATACGATACCTGATTTTACCTAATTACAAAGGAAACATGATTTTCAACCTATAAGCTTCAAATGATTAAAATACAGTATGCATTACGTTACAAATGAGACCGATGTTAATACTGGTTTGAATTGGGTTTCACAAACATTTTACCAATTGCTTTGACAAAGTCAGATTTTCCAAAATGGTTCAAATTCATCGGCTCATATTGGAATTGCATTTATTAGATAGGTCCAAAATCCAAATCAGTAGTTTTCACTTAGCAAGGACCACCATTGAATTTTGTGGCGTCCATTGAACACATAATTGATGTAATAAAACAAAATAATGTAGAAAGTAGAATAGTGTAAAAATAAAATTAATTTTATCTACTGTTGTAAACTAAACAACACTTAGAAAAGAAGTTGGGTTGGGAGGTACTGGTATTTTAACACTCCCTTCAAGCATCAACACTACCCTCTTCATCGAAGGTCGAAGAGATGGTTCCTCTTGAACACACCAAAGCCCTATTTTCACCATTTCTTCAAGTCTCCTCTTGTCTACATCTTCATCATAATCTACCAGTTTCAACACTTCATCGCCTTCATAACAGTCAAAAACCCAATCTTCAAGAATAACTTCACTCTCAGGAAGATTGTTGTCCACATTCCTCCGACAACATATAATATTAAACAGAACGATTCCAAAGCTATAAACATCCACTTTAACCGTTACTGGTAGCTTCTTGTGCCATTCTGGCGCGATATACCCTCGCGTTCCTCTTAGCAAAGTGGACGTTTTACTTTGATCGCGTTCAAGTAGTTTAGCCAATCCAAAATCTGAAATCTTGGCGCCGCCATGCTCGTCCATAAGGATATTCTGAGGCTTAATGTCGCAATGAATTATCGGATTTTCACAACCTTCGTGTAGGTAAAGTATGCCATTAGCTATATCAACCGCCATTCTAACTCTCTCCAACCAGCATGGTTTTGGCTTGCGTTCTTTGGGTTCGAATAAAACATCCGCAAGTGATCCTTGAGTCATGTACTCAAAAACTAGTAGCCTTTTGGAACCTTCACAACAATAACCGAGCAACTTCGTTAGATTACGATGGTGTGTTCTCCCGATCACTTGCATTTCGGTTTGAAACTCTCGTTCCCCTTCTTGTGCCAATTCTTCCTTTAGTCTCTTCACCGCCACGGGTCTCATCGAGCCCTCTATTAAACCTTTGTAAACTATCCCAAATGTTCCACTACCAAGTTCTTCTTTGAACCCATCTGTGATTTTCTCCAAGGCTGCATAAGAAAATGCCTGAGGCCCTATGCCCTCAAATAATTGAGCACTTAGATTATCAGATATCTTTTTGTATGCCCAAACTTGAGTTCTGTACATGATCACTCCACAAACTAGCAAAACCAGTACCGCGAAAGAGATGAGTGAAACACCGATAACCATGATCCTGTTTTCTCGCACTTTCTTGACATGAATCGAATCGTTCGATTCATTTCTTACAAAAGGTGAGTATACTTTGATCAGCACAACAGATGACACACTCTCAGTTACTTCCAAGAATCTTAATGGGAGCCTCTGCAACCTGCATTCTTGCCCGGCGAACAGTGCTGCCTCGCAGTTGCAGTCGTGTAAGCAAGCAGATGAACACTCTGCTTGTGTAAGTGCTTTTGGTATGGCATAAGTGGCATCATCCAATCTAGCATTATTTAAGTTTGCCATACTGATCGCGGTTTCTGCATCCGAAATCTTGCAGCTTTCTACTGTGTCATTAGTTCTCTGGCAACCCGAACTCCATCGCTTTTCATCGACAGCTTCAAACCCCGGTATGCATCGACAGTTCGCAGAATCGTTCATGACCACACAATACCCATTAAGCCCACAAAGACCCTTTGGTGCACACTTGTTTGCCAACGATTCCCATTTAACAGATCCTTTATTGCTCATGTTCCTCAGATCATGATAATACAATCGAAGGATTCCATCCGGATCCAGTTTCAATCGATAGATTGCATCATTAAAAGAGTTTCCTTTTTCTGTTAAATTGCTGATGAAAAAAGTTGAATTTTGCAACAGATACAGGAAACCAGTGGAATCAAGATTCAACGTCACGTTAGGTCCTTTATCGAATGTCTTGGTGTCCCAGTAAGCAGTATCTTTATTAGCAACCATATTCGGGTATAAAACAAGATTTCCATCCAGTTGCATACTGAGTTGAAACGACCCAACTGCCTGATCCGACTCCGAGACACTCGAAAACAAATTACCGCCGGATACGAGACGTTGACCGGCCAAAAGGGTGTCCGTTGGGTAGTCAAAGCTTTGCCAAAGTACGATCAACCCTGTGGAATCATAGAGCACAAAGTTACCATTGTTTTGCATGGTGGCAAAAGAAGCACCACCAGTACCAAATAAGCTGATTTGTCGTCCCTGTGTTTCGTCGATCGTAAGCCTTCCGTCGGATGTGAAGCGCAAAGTGGCGTCATTTGACAGCGGAAGGGCATCGCGGCTAGCCGTCCAGACAACGGTTCGCTCTGAAACTCTAGTAATATATATCCCGACCGCGTAGCCGCGGGTTTGTGGGTAGAAACCGAAGGCGTATAAACCGGATGGTGACACCCATGAGGTGGTGGCACCGGTAGGTGTTAAAGAAGAGCCTCTGGTTATATTGGATTGTGCTTTTGTTATAGTGAAGAGAATGGAGATGATGGTCACAAAGGTAATAAAGGTCGTCATATGTGAACATGAAAGGGGAGTGGCTATTTGTTTATTGTGATACCACTATTATTTCTTCTACCTTTCTTTTATAAGAAAAATAAAATAAGCACAAGTCAAGGTCTACTCTCTTTATTTCAAATTGCTTTTTGAGAGGGGTGGAAGAACGTATACCTCATCTTGGCAAGTCAAAGTCAAGTTAGAAGTTTGATTTATTAATTATTTTAACATGTATACTTTTTAATTTATATAAATTTAGGTTAGTAAATTTATACGATAAATTAATGCAAGAAAATTTGGATTTAAGAGCTACTAGAAAAGGAAACTAAAAGAACATAGTTTTAAGATTTCAATTAGGATACCGAATCCTATATAAGTTTTTTTAAATTAAAATTCACAACTAAATATTAATCAGTAGTAATGTTATATACATATTAAAACTTCTGGTACACTAACACACTTTTTATAACATTCTTTGTTATATACATAAATAGTAAAGATATGAAAAGTGTGATAACATATGTGAACACGTGTTAAAAAAATTATTACATATACGTAAACTAGAAATCTCATATGCTCGATAAATATTAATCAAACCAGATCGCTCCTAAGCCCGGCAGAACCACGTCTTCTGCGTGAAGACCAGAGATGGTCAAAGTATTTTGTAGTCAATAAGCAAAGACAAAAATCTGGACCCTTTCAATTGTGGATATAGGGACAAAAAAATAAAAAGTAGTACATGTTTGATGCCATCATGGACAATCTTGTGAAAATTAACATAATCAAAAAAATTTTAAGAAATGTTTTTGTTATCCTTCACTACGCCAACAAAGGTTGTCATATCTAAACTCAAATTAGTAATATCATACAATTTATTTCACCGTGAAAAAAAAAAAAATACTCCTACATAAGTTCAAACATTAAAATTTAAATAAAAAATTTCACATGCTAATGCTAGTATAGTAGCTTCATTTATTAGGAATCATAAGTTTAAGATGACCAAAAGTTTTCTTTTAGACTATTCGACACCGAGGAATGACTTAAAGTTGGGAGGTTCTGGTACTTTGATAATCCCTTCAAGCATCAATATCACTGTCTTCATCGAAGGTCGGAGGGATGGTTCCTCTTGAATGCACCAAAGCCCTATTTTCACCATTTCTTCAAGTCTCTTTTTGTCTACATCTTCATCATAATCCACCAGTTTCAATACTTCATCTTCTTCATAACACGAATACACCCATTCTTCAAGAATAGCTTCATTGTCGGGAAGACTACTGTCCACATGCCTCCGACAACATATAATATTAAACAGAACAATTCCAAAACTATAAACATCTACTTTAACCGTTATGCGTAGCCTTTTGTGCCATTCGGGCGCAACATAACCCCGTGTTCCTCTTATCAAGGTGGACGTTTTAGATTGATCGTGATCAAGGAGTTTAGCCAACCCAAAATCTGAAATCTTCGCGCATCCATACTCGTCGATAAGAATATTTTGAGGCTTTACGTCACAGTGAATTATTGGATTTTCACATTCTTCGTGTAGGTAAAGGATGCCATGAGCAATATCAACCGCCATTCTAATTCTTTCGGTCCAACATGGTTTTAACTTGCTTTCTTTGGGTTCGAACAGTATATCTGCAAGTGAACCTTGGGTCATGTACTCATAAACCAGTAGCCTTGCGGGACCTTCACAGCAATAACCGATCAGCCTTGTTAGGTTACGATGATTGGCTCTCCCAATCACTTTCATTTCGGTTTGAAATTCACGTTCCGCTTCTTGCACCAACGCTTCTTTTAGCTTCTTAACCGCCACCGGTCTCATCGAGCCCTCTATAAAGCCTTTGTAAACTATCCCAAATGTTCCTCTACCCACTTCTTCTTTAAAACCATCTGTGATTTTCTCTAAGGCAGCATAAGAAAATGCTTGAGCCCCTATGCCCTCCAATAGTTGGGTGCTTAGATTCTCAGATATCTTTTTGTATGCCCAAACTCTAGCTCTATACATGATCACTCCAGCTAATAGCAAACGATTACCGCAAATGAGATGAATGAGACACTAATAACCATGATCGCCTTTTGTCGCACTTTCTTGACTTGCAGCAATTGATTAGTCGAATTCGATTCACTTCTTGCAGAAGATGAGTATACTTTAATCAACCCAACATTTGACGCATCATCTTTTATCACCATGTATCTTAACGGGAGCCTCTGCAGCTTGCATTCTTGTCCGGTGAACAGCGCCGCTTCACAGTTGCAATCGTTTAAGCAAGCTGATGAACAATCTTCTTGTGTTTGTGCTTTCGAGATGGCGTAAGTTGCTTCTTCCCATTCAACATTATTCACATTTGTCATCTGGATTGTGATACTTGGATCCGGAGTCTTGCAGCTTTCTACGGTGTAGTTCCTCTCGCAACCCGAACTCCAATGATTTGAATCGACAACTTCAAACCCTGGTATGCATAAACATCTAGCAGCATCGTTCACGACCGAACAATATGCATTTATGCCGCAAAGACCCCGGCCGACACACTTGTATGTCGTCAATACCCATACAACAGACGCATTCTTGCTCGTGTTACTTAGATCATGGGAATACAATCTAAGGATTCCATCCACATCAAATTTCACCAGATAGAGTCTATCTTTTGTAGGGTATCCTCCTTGTGTTAGATTCTTGATGAAAAAGGTTGAATTTTGCAACAGATACAAGAAACCAGTGGAATCAAGATTTAGTGTCACGTTAGGTCCGGCCGTATACGTGTCGGTCGCCCAATAAGCATGATCGTCAGTCCCTCTATTTGGGTACCACACGAGGTTGCCATCAGTTTGCATTTTGAGCTGGAACAACCCAATGGATTGGTTAGTCTCAGAGACACTTGAAAACAGTGTTTGGCCGGGCAACAGACGCTGTCCGGCCAAAAGAGTCTCTGTAGGGTGGTCAAAGCTTTGCCAAAGCACTGACAACCCTACAGAATCATAAAGCACAAAGTTGCCAGAGTCTTGCATGGAAGCAAAAGAAGCACCACCAGTATCAATTAAACTTATCTGTTGTCCCTGTGTTTCATCCACAGTTAGCCTTCCGTCGGCTGCGAATCGTAAAGTAGCACTACTTGAGAATGGAAGGGCGTCGCGGCTAGCCGTCCAGACAACTGTCCGTTCTGGAACTCCGGCGATATAAATCCCGACTGCGTAGCCGCTGGCTTGTGGGTAGAAACCGAAGGCGAATAAACCGGATGGCGACAACCATGAGGTGGTTGCACCGGTAGGCTTTAAAAAAGAACCTCTAGTTACATTGGATTGAGATTTTGCTATACTGAAGGTAAAGAAGATGGTGCTCACAAACGCAATCAAGCTAGCCATAAGTGTTATTGTAAAACTATTATTCTTTGTTCATTTTTTTTTAATAAGAAAATGGAAGCAAATGGAAGTCAATTCTATTTGTCATTATCAGTCGTTACCGCGTGGGCCTGTGGGGAAAGGTAAGTTAGAATTTTGATTAATTCACTATCTAAATATATATATTTAATTTATGAATAATATATATTTATTGGTGAGGTGGCAATGGTTGAGCAAGGACATCACTTCCTCCTCCCTTGTCGAATATAAGTGGTAGTAATTTGTTGTTCAACTCAGAATAATATGCTGTGGAATTTTAGTTAATAGCAAAAAAGTCCAACTAAAATATCATCTTGTAATATATTGAGTTCAATAGAAAATAATATATATTTCATTTGAGATGGATACCTAGTTAGAAATATACAAGTCCTCTTTAAATTCAAAGAAATACATAGTACTATTACTACCGTTAAAGACTAACTTTGTTTATAGTGTTTTACTGTTTTCAAACATGATGTACAACGCATTTAAAATTTTTTCCACGTTTTCTCTTTTCTAGTCTCGCTACTATCACTTTTTCCCATTTGATTATGCGACACTAGTTAAATAAATAAAATGAATAACTGACTGTTTTTAGAAGAAAGTAAAATTTATGTTCTATATTTTTTAGGGGATAGATAGTTTAATTAATTCTCTTCTTTGCCACCACTCTCCCTAATCCCTATCCTTCATGTGATATCTGTTTGTCCTTTGTCATCTTTTTAGGAGTTAGGTTAACGATTGAGAGAATTAAGAAGAGAGGTGTGAGCAATGAGTTTGATTATGAATGAAGAATTGTTCGTCATTGTTTTCATCAAATTTAGGTCGAAAGCCCTAGCTTTTTTTTTCTTTGGATTATTGAGTTGGATTTGTTATAACGGTGTGCAAAATTGGGTAACTTTAGGGTGTCCATCACTTCTTTCATTTTGTAATTAGTTTCCTTGGTTATTTTTTTTTTTTGGAACCTATTAAATTTGTGTACAAGAATAAAAAATCAAGATGTGAACCAGAATCAAGATTATTTAAAAGATTGTTAAAAGTTTAATATTAATTGGTGTACTTGTGAAAGTTGAAGTCTGAAAAGATAAATTGTAGGGGTGGAAAAGGAAAATCTGTTGGAAGATTTTGTTTGATTCCATTTTGTTTGATAAGAAAATTGATGAAGATTTGTTTTTGATTGGTTACCTTATTAAGAGTTGTCTTAGCTTAGAGAGCAAGGTTCATGTTTAGTATAAATAAATGTGTAGAGTAATTGTATTATATGTAACTTTTTCTATAGTCGTGACTCGTGACTTGAGTTTAGTCGTGTGATGAAAGATTGATGTATAATGATATATAATTATATATTTTCAATCCTTAATTTAAATTTAACTGGTTCATACTTAGAGTTTAAATATTTTAAGAGAACACAAGCTAAAATGAAATTTTAACTAAAAGTAGAGACCAACGTTAATTAAAATATCTAGCTAAACAAACATAAAACTGAAATGTAAATATAAAAAAAGAGTATAAATTCAACGTAAATCACATTTGAATTAAAATTTCGATTTAGATGTAAAAATATAAAATCATGACATCATCATGGGTTAAAAGTTCTTATAATTATTATTGACTTTCAATTGCAATTCTTGTTTGTTAAACTAATGTAGGTCAATTGCAAGCAATGATTTCACAACCGGGAACCGTGACTTCCGCCGGTCCGGTTATGTTGTTTAGAGCCGTTTGTAAAAAAACCGCCGGTTCTGGCGGTTTGCGGGTGGGCCGGACGGCCGGTGACCGTATGTAACCGGATCTTGGTGGATTTTAGAGAGAAAGCACTGGTTTATCGCCGGAGTTACGGTCATTTTTTGAAAGGTATTAAGGAAGAAAATTGAGAACTGGTAGAGAGATATAGAGCAACAAGAAAAAACAGAACCTTCAACCTGTTCAGCAAGAAAAAAAACAAAAGACCTTTAATCTTCAAAGTGTTTTCAATCAAAAGACAACCTTTTTCTTCATCGGTTCTTGTTTTACTGTCTTAGAGAAACATGAGAGATAACAAGAGAGAGAATAGAGAATTAAAAGAAAAAAAGAGTTTGACTTCAATAATTGGTATAAAAATTACTTTTTCCCAAGTAAATGGTTTCCAATTGTATATTGCTCATATTTTTATAATTCTAAAAATAATTTATTTATTTTTCTGTATATAAATCTAAACTATACTAGTATTATTAGGTATTTACTTAACTTAATCCCGGTTTTTAAATCCGGTTGAACCGGTCCGACCGGTGAACCGGTACATCGACTGGTTTAAGGTCCGGTCCGGTTTTAAAAACATTGATTGCAAGCTGAATACAAAGTCCGATGGGGGAAGTCCATTTTCATGCCTATATGAAGAATAAATTAAGAGAGAAAAATATTAAATCTTTTTTGAGTTTGTTCTCCTTAAAGTTTTCAACATTCAAGAAATTTCAAGCAATGAAAATGGGCTCAAATTAGTGGTTTGTGAATAGCTTTGTGGACTCGTGGTTCGCATGAGCAGCAGCCTTCAAAGCCTACCGTAGATTTTTCTTTCACACTTAGAATCGAGGCAAAAAATATCAAAGTTAAATATACTCTATAGTTTTCTTGTATTATGATTGACTAAATCTCCTCTAATCATCCTCAAGTTAAGGTTAGTGATACGGTTATGTTTAACATGGTTTTTATTTATTGTAAACCTAAACTTTAATTGTTTAATCATCTCTTATTATTTATGTGTTTGTTATTTTCATTGATTAAAACAGATTTATCAATTAGTATATTTGATTATTCCTCAAATTAATAATCTTTGCATTATTAATTATTAACGATTGATTAGGGTATCATCATAACTAGTATTTTTCAATTATATAACTAGGTATTGCCTTTAGTTAGTTTTACTATTTTCAAGCCAATTAGTTAAGGTTTCAAATCTTACCTCACAAAAAAAAGGTTGGGTTCCAGATAGGTTCAGATTATTTTCTCACATAAGTTGAGTTTTCTTCTGAGGATTGATGTACAATTCCCTTCGGGTACGTGTTAACCTAGTACCTCAAGGTTTTGCACTCGAGTAATATAGATGATCGGGTAGGTCTTACTCATCAGTGATTTAGTTAGTCGTTTAAAAAAATTAGTTTTACTATCTAATTTACATAACCTGTTATTTAATTGATGATTAGGTTTTAATAAGAATATCTAACGAATCATGTCTATGTGATTTTTAATTTGGTAGAACCTAGGTGACATAATTTTTTCATGTACCTTAAACCCGAGTCATGTGATCATCTTTTAGTTTAGGTTTTTCAAGCAATTGTTTAGTTTAACTAATAACATCCATATTTATTTACAGTCAAGAGACAATAGTTCAGTTTTAGTTAACTATCCTAGTTAAATAATCAAATAAATCGTGTAACACTGAACACATGCTTTTTGTGGATACAATACTTGACTTACCTTAGCTATCTAACTTATAAATAGGTTTTTACATGCTCCCGACGACAAGGTCATCATTGTGTTCTTGTGTATGATATATGTTTCTAAGCCAGCATTTGAGTGACACCAACTCTAGAGCAAGTTAATTAAACGCATCTAGATACATGACAACTATGATCCTAACAAGATTATCTGGAGATGGATGATCCAACTCGAGAGCAACTACAAATGCCTTCGGATGAATATTACCCTTATACTATTTATTATATATGCATTATATAAATTGACTAGAATCTTATATTTATTTATTTTTTTGAATGTTACCATTAGCATTTTATTTGCATATACTCTCTTAAATTGTCTTAAATTGAAGGGTAGGGCTCAAGGTCACTCTAAAGAAGGATCAATGGGAAGCTCTAATGATATACAATCCTTGTTTACAACATTTCACAAAACTCTCTTAACCTTTACTTCATCTCATGTGACAAAAATAAAACCAAATAAGTAACATGTTTAATGACCAAAACATATAAAAAAAAACCTCCTATGTAATCTCTTATTCTTTATTACTTGATTAAAAAGATTTAATCAAGACAACTTGTTAGAAGAGTAACATCTAAACAAGGAAACCCATTCCACACATTAAAGTGTCTTTTAAGTATATCCCTAGCAGTGTCCCTTGTATATGAACTGAGACAATACACTTGAAGCACCATACATAGTTTCTCAACTGTTCCAACCCTCACCATCTCTTGAAGCACCCCATCGGTCCCCGAAAATCGCGATATCAACGAAATAATCATCAACGCTCTCTGGTCAGCCTTTGGAGAAACCCGCCCGATTCTCTTCGTGATCATGGCTATTCCGCCCGCGTGTCCAAGAAGTTGAGCCCGCCCATCGGCCGATGAACACAAGTGAAACAAAACCGCCATGATCATTTCTGTTGTTGCCTTCTCGGGTGATTCGAGTTCAAGCTCAATGAGCTCGAAAACAGCTCCTGAATCGATCAACATCGCGCAATTTCTTGGCCATGTGCAAGTGCTAATCATGATATGCAAAATCTCATTGATTCCATGTTCAAGATTGTTACTTTTCTGATGTTGGAGAATGAGTACAATAGTCTTGAAGAACTCTCGATTCAATCTCTCAAGAACATGTGACTTAACGTTTTGTATGATGTCTTTAAGCAAAACCATTGCGTGAAACTTCATGGTGGTATGTTTATCATGGTCACAAGCATCAAGATCCAACACCCATGTTAAAGAACTTATGATCAGGTCATGTTTCGCAAGAATTGAGTGTGTTTCATCTTGTGTAACTCGAACAAGATAAAGAACATTGAGGGCTTCTTTCATACCAGTGATTATATGATTCTGATAACAAGAAACCACTATATTAAACATGTGTTTAACAACACCAACTTCTTTCAAACACACCCTATTGTGATCACTCTCAGAAGCAAGATTTTGCAAGCTTTTAAGTGCTTCAACTTTCATATGATCTTGCAGTAGTTTAAGGTTGTTGATGAGGTTACTGGCGATTACCTTCGTATGCAAAGATGAGTGATTCGACAACGGAGGTTGATCGATCCGCCATGATTGGATGAGGCGACGGAGGTTGTGGTTGGGTGTGTAGTCGGAGTCGATGGGTAGGAGTTGGTTTGTGACCGGACATGTGTTGTTTTGGGCATGGGCTTGCCAACGTTGGATGCTATCGCGGTCGTAGGTGATGCCGGTGGCGACAGTCACCGGATCGTTCATGATTTGGAGGGATATTGGGCAGATGAAGTGGTGTGGGATTTCATGATCATCCATGTTTGTTGAAGAAGGAAAAAGGAAGTAGAGAATGATTGTTAGAATGTCATGTAGATTTGGTAATGTATATAGGAAGGGAAGTGATTGGTGCTAATTTGTGTGTGTGGGTCTCCTCTTCTATTGTGTTGTCATTGGGTTTAAAGAGTTTCAAGTATGAATTTAACTTTTTTGTTCTTGGAAGTATTATTTAAAAATTAGGGTTTTAAATAGCATGAACAAAAAAAGAGTAAGAGAAAGTATCAGGGTAAGTGCGTGTAAGCTAACTCTTTGAAGACCTCTATCTGAAATGGTCTAAATTTTATGAGAATAATCTCTCTCTTTTTAAACATGTAAAATTATATTTTTTTTTTAATTTTGCTTAAAAAACATTGTATTTGTGCATTAAAAGGTTGTGTTTTAAGAAAATATGTAAATTTTCAGGATGAGAGAGGGCTATATGCAATTCAGTCTAAGTTTTAAGATTTTTATTACTTTTTTTAATATTTCTTTAACACCTAATAACCTTACACTCAAGGGCGGAGCTCAAGTTTCATCACTACTTACGCTTGTAATGTTTGAACTCGCATCACATTTGTTGGGGGTAATTATTAATGTTACTGCAGCTGTGCAGCACACGGATATGAGCTTAAGATATTTAATATTTTAAAAATAGTACACGGAAAATTTAATGTAGGTACATTTGGCCATGTTAACAATTATACATAGTTTGACTAAAATATATAATTATGTATTCTATTTTAGTTAACCACATGAAGGCTATCCCGTCTATATATAAAATTAAAGGATTAATGGATGTGATTATTATAATGTTAGTGGAAAGTTATGATTTTGTGTTGCCCGTCAAACTGGAGTAGGGTGGTCAAAAGGGTTGAAAAATGGGGTCGTCTTCACACGGAGACTTGGAAAATGGGGACGGCGGTTTTTTTTATTTCTTTCAACTTTTGTCATATTTCATAGTTTTCCACCTATCCACACTTAGATTTATTCATAAGTTAATTACATTATTGGTCCCCCTATAATATGCTCATATTACAGTATAGTTTGCAACTTTATAGAAATTATATTATTGGTCCTAACTAATTGATATATCGTAATACCATTGGTACTTAACACTAACTTTTATTAAGTTTTTTTATTAAGAGAGTGTAAATTGATTAATATACCCTTAATATAATAATAATAATAATCTTACTACTCTAATAAAAAAGTAAATATGATGAACACATGTCATCACCATATTTCATCTCACCAAAATTTTCCCGCTTCTCTCTCCTATTAATATCACATTAATTACGAATAATAAATTAAGAAATAAATCTTCTTATTAATATTGTTTCTAAAGAAATTAATATTTATAAAACTAGCTTAATAACCCGTGTATTACACGGGTTGAATATATAAAATATTAAATAAAATAAAATTTTGTTAATTATAAAACGATATATTAAGAAAATACGGTTGAAATTATGTATAAGGACTATAGGTAACAAAATAATGATATCAAGTTTTTAAACTTTTTTTGTTTAAAAAAACTAAATATTTTGTTTCAAAACAAAAAGTTTTATAAAATTTATTTATAATTATTTTTTATTTATAAAAATTTTACTTTTTAAAACTATTGATTTTTAAAATATTTTATATTTTTAAAAAAGTTTGATGATTTTGAAACAATGATTATTTATAAAAATTTATTTCTTTATAAATAATATTGATTAAAAGATTCATTTCTTAATTTATTAAAAAATATTTTTAGTCTATAAATATATTGAATAATATTATTAGTAATTATAGTAACTATTAAGTAGAAGAGAAAAGCGAGAAAATTATAATGAGAATGAATGTGGTGCTGCCACGTGTCCCCATTAGTTACTCTTTTATTATAATATAAAGATAAAGATGAGAAATTTTTCTAAAATAGCAAAGTTTTTTAAAAATATTAGATTTTTAAGTAAAAGTTTTATAAATAAAAATTAATTAAAATTAGAAGTTATAATAAAAATATTTTAAAAATTACATCTTTAGAATGTTTGTTTTGAAACAAACTTTTAAAATTTTTTTTTGAAAAAATAAAAAAAAATTAAAAAGTTGATATTATATTATTTTATTATTTATAGTCATTACTTATCATATTTTATCTTAAAATATTATTTTATAACTATTAAAATTTTATTATAATTATTATTTTATTTATTCAACCCGTGTGATACACGAGTTTACTAAAGCTAGTAATATTAATATATTACATTAAAAACTCAACCCAACCCAACCCAACCCAACCCAACCCAACCCACCCATTCTCCCTTCCCGTCGTCCTCTTCCATTGTCGACACACAACCGTCACCCCAATCCCACCGACCGCCACCACCACGTACGGCGACGCCACCACCATTATCACCATCAACACTATGAACACCATCATCATTGTCACCTTCTAGCTTTTCTCGCAAGCCACCACACCGATCATCTCAGACAAAACCACCGCCACTCCACCACCTTCGTCGGCATCTCCACCAGCGATTGATCAATGTTTTGATTTGGGTGATTAATTTGTGTGACTGACTGTGAGTCGGTTGATTCGCGGTGACGATGGTGGTTAGAACCGCCACTCCACCACCTTCTTCGACATCTCCACCAGCGATCGATCAATGTTTGATTTGGGTGATTAATTTGTGTGATTGATTGTGAGTTGGTTCGATTCGCGGTGACGATGGTGGTTAGAACCGCAGCAAGAGGCAAGCAGCTCTTGAGGGAACAGAGAGGCAGGGGGGTTATTGGGGAAGCAGAGGCGGTGGTGGTGCGATGGAGGGAAAAGGGAGGTAGAGGGGGGTTGCGGGGTAGGCAGAGGCCATGGGGTAAAAGGGATTCAGGACCAGGTGGCAGTGGATGGGAAGTGGTAATGGTGTGCTGATGGTGGTGGGGCGCCGGCGGTGTTGGTGTTGTGCTGGAAGAAATCAAAGGGAAGGGAAGGGAAGGGAAGGGGATTGGGGTGGTGGTCGGTGAGAGACATGAGATGGTGGAGGGGATTATCTCAAGCTCATGTGACTCTTTGCTTTCTTGTTTTTCGATTGATTTAGGGATTTGGGTGGTGGTTATGGTGATGGTAGTTGGCGGTAATAATGGTCATGGTGCTGGTAGACTAATTTGTGGATTTGGGTGGTGGTTACATGGATGGTGTTCGCTGGTTGTAAAGGCGATTGTGATCATCGTTGGTCATGGTGACGGTGGTCGGCGGTGATTATGATGAGGGTGGTCACAAGCAGTGTACAGGCAGTGTTGTAGGTTTTTCGGGGCCAAGGGTTTTACCACTGTGAGCCTTTGGGTGGTGGGTTTCCCTTGGAATGGTGGGCGAGTCGGGTCACCAGCGCTGTCTGTGTTCGCGGGCGTGGGTGGTCTTTCGCCAATGGGTTTACCCGGGTGACCGGGCTTAAAAATTTATTCGTTAGCCGTTCAAAAAAAAATTTTAATATTAACAAGGGTAAAGTAGTCATTTTAAAAAATATATATAACACTAAAAGCTAAAAACAGTTAGAGTAAATGATCAATTGTGTGATGACTTGCCAAACAGTAAGAACTAATAATGTAATTTTTTAAAAGTTATAACCAATATTACAATATAACTATTACTGAGAAACCAATCATGTAATTAACTTTTTATTCATTGCTCTTATTTGTTTTATAATTAATAATAAAATGAAAATTTGAAATCCTCATAAAAAACCAAACTATATAATTATGATCAAATGTGTCCTCGACGATTTTAGATATACATAGTTTTGTACTTTTGTAAATGGTTGCACTACTAAAAAAACTTAGACGGTACTTAAAGACAATAGTGAAATTTATGACGGTTTAACAACTATTAATAGTTGTAAATAGTTGAATTTGAATCATTGTAAAAGTTGCTACGTTTAGATTGGTAACGATTGTAAGAGTTATTAAAAATAGATAATTCAAGCTAGATTTCAAAAAATCTATCGTGAAAAATCATAAACTAGTCATAAGTATGTGAAAAAATAAATTCAAAGTAAAAGATATAACCCAGTCATAGATCGGTAGCGAATTGAAAAATAGTTGGACGCTAATCACACCATCCCAAACATGACATATGATTTGCGAATGCAAATAGCTCATTAAACCCATTCACGGAAAAAAAATATCTAGTCGTAAAGCGGTCACAAATGTGACCACATGCGGAGACTTTTGACGCCATATTTTCTGTCTCAATGGCTATTGTGACGGATTTGCAACGTACCGAACATACAATCACGTACAGAGAGTGTTGAATATGACTTGCGACTTTTAAAAAAGAATGAAATTTCTTCAAAAACGTTTGGTTCTCCGAAGACATGAAAGAAACACGAATTAAAGCTTTTCTAATGTCCACATCTTTTAGAGTTTATCTTTGAGTTTTATATAATCATATTAGTTATTAAAGATTGACAGATTGTATATAGTGTTACGTGTTATTATAAAATTATTTCAAAGTGCTTTCATTCTGCGTCATAGAAACATTAGCATCTTGTATTCTATATCTAGGATGTAGATGTTAACCGAATTCTTTTTTACATACTTACGGAATAAACTAAGTAGTTTAAAAAACAACAAAAATATGGCTTTTCTAAAAAAACTCGAACATTAGTTTGTTTTTAGTTTTTTTAAAACCATGTGGACCACTAACGGGCCACTTGTCCACTCGATAATTTTCATTCCTTGAGTACGGAACATTGAACTTAAGGATAACATGTCCTCAATGAGAAGATTGTGCATCAGTCCGTCTACATCAGTGTCAAACCTAATATCACCCTTATGAGAAACTCACATAAGGTGAGAAAACCATCTTACCCAGCCTAAAACTTTTTCTTAATCACGTGTGACTTAAACTCAAAACCTTCTTTTTTTAATAAAGTTTTGGGTACCTTACCCTAATCACTTGAGAAAATTATCCATTTTATATAGAATTAAAAATTAATTAAATTTATATGTAAACAAAATAGGTTATTATAATAAAAAATAATTATAAAAAATAAATATAAAAACTAGATATAAAAGTTAATGATGGTGTGAATAGTAAAAATGATTATAATCTTTGTACCTGTTTGTTGTGTGTATGCGTTAATGGTTAATATAACATGTTAGACACAACATGATAAGACATGAACATGATAAGTGTTGACATGAACACGAGAAGATAACTAATCGTATTATTTTTTTCCAAGCACGGACACGAACATGTTTATAAACATGTTAAACGATAAGACATGTTAAGGAACACGATAAGAATCACATATTTAGTTTAAAAAAAACTTACCAAAAGTCCATAAAGTTTTAAATAATACACAATCCTTCACATATATAAAACAAAAGTCAATAAAAATATTAATTAACAAATTACATAGCTTAAACAGCTACGTGCACCCAGAGAGGCGTAAGAGGGAGGCCAGAGACTTGATCAGTGATACTATAGTAATCATATTCTATTGAAGCATTTGGGCAAAGGGTAAGGTTAACAAAGTGAACGTGAATAACAATGACATATATTATAAATGTATATATGCAATTATTTTAAAATAAGTTATCTATACTACTATATAATACATATTAGAAGGATAAGATAGTAATTTCATTTAAAGTGTAAGACACTTATACAACATTTTAAACATAGAGTACAAGTACTTCATGCAATAATTCCACTTTTGCCCCCATTTAATTAACTTCTTCTAATTATTGTATTATTTAATACACATTATTAATACATTATTTAATAATATGTTGTTATTTAATTCACTTAATTAACTTTTATTTATTTATAATAATATGAATTGACATATAAATTTATAATTATTAATCATAGTTTTTAACTAAATACTATTTAAATTAAGTATTATTTTATTTAAATACTTATATGTATACTACTTTATAATAAATCTCTCTGGATAGAGATTTAATTTTTCCAAGCATACAAGTTTTGAATCAATATGTACAAAAGTATGCAATGCATTTAATAGGAGTAGAATAAAAAATTAATTAAAATTTTAAGACACTTTAGGGGCAATATAGTAAATTTATCAATTAAATTTTATATAACTTGATATTTTTGCCCTTATCTCTTTCATGTATTTAAACAACGTTATTCATATATTATTTAATAATATGATATTATTTTAATTCACTTCATTAAATTTTATTTTATTTATTATACTATAAATTGACATTTAAATTTATATTTACTGATTATATTTTAATTAAGTATTATTTTATTTAAATATTTTAGTATATAACTTATATATATATATATATATATATATATAGGGTTAGGTTCAAATGAGAACTTAATTTTTATTGAGAACTTAAAAAACCAATTTAGACCATTCATTTTTTTTAGATTTACAAAATTAAAATATAATTTTAAAGGGTATAATGGTAATAAATCAAATAATTCTCTCTTCAATTATTTAATTATCCTTTCTCACTCTCATCTCTAATTTATTATTTTTTCTCTCTCTTCTTTTAATTAAATAACAATGTTTTCTTATTTATTTAAGAATTTAAGTATATGAGTGTATATATACCTTCAAAAAAATTCTACGTGTATATATATACAATTGAATAATATTTATAGGTTTTAAGTGATTTTAATACCTATGTATATTGTTTACTAACGTTTTACATATCTTTATCTGTTAATTGTTTAATGGGAACTTTTTTTTTTTCACAAAATTAGAGAACTCAAATAACACTTATTTTTTAATCTTAAAAATCTAAAAATAATAAGAAATATACAATGATAAACTATTATATAGTCACTTACATGTAGGTAAAACATTTAGATATACGTATATATAGTTCAATTTATACGTATATAGTTTAATTTAGACATAGGTAAAACAATTAATTACTCTTTCTCCTCTACCAACGTTTCTCTATATTATCTAACTTCCATTTTTTTGCAAATATTTTAAATATATGTAAATTTTTGAACAACTCTTATATTTACATATATGTATTTGGGTAAATATACTACTTACATGAATGTAAATCATCAAACTATTAATCAATTTCTCCACAATGAATTTCAAACTTACGTATATGTACTTTTTCATCCTTATCATGTTTTAAACCATTTTTCAAAGTGTGTGTCTTTACATGTATGTAAATTTTTATACTAATAATCCATTTCAACCAACATATTGTCTATTTACATATATATAAATATTGATATAATTGTCTATTTACATATATGTAAATATTTATAAATATGTAAAATTTTAATATGAACTAAACATATACATTTACAAAAACAAACATATTTATTCTAACTAAAACTTAAACTACACAATGAAAAACCATATTAGTTTCATTGTTGAGAATAAAAGAGTGATTAATTTGATCTTGGAATACCATAAACAGTTATTATTTGAGTTAAATTGTTTATAAAAATTATAAGTATATAGCTAATGAAATTTTACAGAAGAAAAAAGAATCACGTAATTTGAATTGGGCTTTTTAGATAATAATTCATTTACAATCAAATTAAAATATAGAATAATAAAAATTGAAATTTATAAGAATAACGATGCTTACATAAAACATTAAAAAGTCATCTTGAGACTTCAAATTAAAATAATAAAACGCGCAGAACTAGAATTCAAAGAATCTTTTATACTTAAGTATGCTTACACATTCATATGTGAATACATATACTATATTAAATTAGAGACCAAACAGTTTCAATTTGTAAACAAGGATGAATCGCATATTAAACATGGTGATCAATAACCAAACCGAACCATTGCTCGTTACCATGTTTCGAAGCTTACTGCTGTCGTTTATTCTGAAGAAGATCATGTTGATCAAACTAAAACAATGATAATAATGAAGTCGATCGATGATCTTTGATGTCGATTCTTTTAAAGCTTTCACAATGAGTCTTTGGTGGGTGCCGACTCCGTCATCGTCTTCACTGTTTCAAACAAAGGGGGATAATGAGAGCTGGTATAGAGTAACCAGAAAAAAGCTTTCAATAGGCAACTCACGAATGGAGAGAGAGAGAAGAAAGTTTAATGAATTTGAATTTTAGGGTTGTGGGTTTGATTCATAGAAAAGGTATTAATGGAGTTAAAAAATGAATTGAATTGATTTTTTTTATCTTCCTTAATTACCCTTCTGTAGTTATTAAAATGTGTCTAAAAGTTCTCTTAATTACGGAAATACCATTATTATTTTGAACCATTGATCAAATGATCTAATGATTAAGATGAATTCTGCAGTTCTCAAATTATTTACGAGTTCTGAAAAAATTATATATATATATCTTCATGTTTATAATAACTATAATACTAATATTTTTTAGGGGTATATTGTGAGTTTAATAATTTTAATATATATCTATATATTTTATAATAAAAGTGAAAGTAAGATTGAATGATAATTTTACATATGGATTAAGATATTCATATGAAAAGTTATGCTTAAATTTTAAAAAATTAATCATTTTATTTCATTTATACCCTTACAATGAAGTATAATATATGATGCGTATGATACAAATGGTAAAGCATATACACGTGGGCAAATAAAACCATCATTTACTTTCCATTCCGTTCATTCACTACATTGAGCACTAATCCCTCTTTCCCTTTCTCTTGCCGGTTGTTTAAAACTCAATAACAATCAAGATGGTAACTTGTTGTGACAATTTCTCCATTAACTTTCTCCGGTATATGCAAATCACCACCGAAAGCTGCCTCCGATGATAATAAAACTCCAACCTGCATTCATAAAACGAAACCCCCCTAATGTGATCACAAATACCACCCATGCTTTCACTAATCTTGTTAGAATAATATAGTTGTCTTAAAGACTTTTGTAATACGTAATTGTTTTCTTTCATTCAATTTTTTCAATAATTATATTTTAATTTTTTTAATTTACATTATAATGCACCAAGCTAATACTAACTAAAATCGAATTTTCAAAAAATCACACAACAGCCGTACCGTCACAACGCGCGGGCATTTCCACTAGTAAATATAAACATATTTAAACTGGTACCTTAACAGGTTATAGGTTTTTAACTTGTTAAGACTTGATTTTTATCATGTCTTAAACGTGTCGACCTGTTAAGGTCAAAGACGTAACCTGCAAACTTCATATCATGTCGTGTCATATTAACATGTTCATGTTAAAAACAACCAACCCTGTTACCCTGTACATTACTTGTGAAAATTCCATATGGTATTGATGATGTGTAAGTCAGTAGGTGTGACTATACATGTTCGTAGATGTTTGTGAGTTTTAACTTTTAACACTACAGATTATCTTACGGGATCGACTAATTACGTTGTAAAAACATGAACCATGGGTTAATCGTGATGATCTTTTTGCTGATAGAACATATAAATAAACATTATTGGTTTTTTTTTCATTAAAAAGGTTTATTAGCTTGTACAACACATGGGACAAATATTTGACGGTGAAATCATTATTAATTAAAAAACGACTAGTTGTAATAGTAATCTTATATATATTTAAATTTGAATAAAAGTCCAAATTAGTATTTTAAGTAAAGTAATACCAAAACAACAGAGTATCGAGATTTCCTAATAAGGATAACAGGTCTGGGACAAATATTATGCTACCTAGATGATGTCAGGTCATCAACCATTTTGTGTAGGGACTGATGAAAGTCACTAGATACGGTGATAACGTTAAAATTTGTAAGACTTGATTCGATAACTTATATATTAATACTAGGTTATAGACCCGTGTATTACACGGGATTGAATAATAAATAAACAATAAAATGTAAACAAAGGGTTGTTGCGCGCCAAATTAAGAAAAATCAATTGTATAAGGACATAATGCGTAGTAAATCTTGACCGCCATATATCAAAAGTTAAAAAAAAATAAAAATAAAAAAAATAAATAAATAAATAAACAAAACATAGATTCGCTGTCAAAATGCAAAATAGTAAAAAGATTTTAAAAAAATCAATGAATGGGTTGGGAAGCATAGAACTGGAGTTGGGTGGTGACTCGGGTGCATCCTTTGATCAAATGACCTTTTCCTTAAGCTGAAGAGAGATTTGTTCCGGACAAATAATTCCAACCTGCAAACACAAAGCATATTATGAAGATATTTTACCAAATACAGAAATTAAAAATAAAAAAAAAAAAAAAAAAAAAGTTATTAAATGCAATGGTGATTTAGTATAGTCATGGAGAAAGGTTCAAAACCCGTTAAGTGAAATCCAAAAGCATTTTTAGATATTCAACATCTGATCTTTGAAAATTGAATAGCTTTCTTAATAACTATAATCATAACAATAATTTAGCATAACTAACGGGTTTATATTCTTGTATGCAACAATTACCTAAACTTTAATCTAACTTTAATGGTACAAAAATGAAAAGGATCCAAATTTGCTATCGTGTACTATGGTGCAATGACCCAAATGAAAGACAAATATTATATTGCAAGTGTAAGCATACCATGTCCTGTTTGTTACCAAACACCAAGACGACACAGTCAAATCATGTCGCTGATAATAGCCTGTTATTCTATGAATAAAATGAAAACAAAGTGAAGTTGAGAATAAAACATATGTGCAAGAACATTTCTCTAAATTACTTGGTTAGCATATATATACAACAAAATACCTGAAACTCTGTCTTTGCTTTGCTTCGCTTATTATCTCTCGGTTCAAAGAGTCAACAACATAAATGTGGACATAATAATATGTCATAATAGCACATAATTTACAGATCAAGGAAATATATCCCATCAACATGTAAGCATTATATGTCTCACAATTTGGGAATCTTTAAGTCATTCTAAAAATAGTAACTAACTGTTATAAATCATTGACCTTATTAAAAATAATAGTAGTAATAAAAAGCCACATGTTAAACACAACAAAACTTGTTTGAGATGGTTAAACTTACCAATCCATTTGTGTCATTAGATTTAATAATTGATGATTACAGTCAAAATCATTAATAATTGTATTATTAACTATAATATCACTAGTAATATATAATACAAAACCCATGGGTAGATTTTTAATTTTCTATTTTTGTAAGACACCTAGAACAACTATTTAAACATATGGTACAAATATTTTATGCAAGTGTTCCTAAATTATCCTCATTTAATAAACTTATTCTAATTAATACATGAGTTAATGCATATGATTAAATTCACTATATTAAGTATTACTTTTTTTATAATAATTTAAATTAACATTATATTTATATTTTTTATTTATATTTTTCCTATTTAAATTAAGTATTATATCAATAACTAAATACTATTTACCAAATATTTACATAGTTATAATAATAATAATAATAATAATAATAATAATAATAATAATAATAATAATAGTAATAATAATAATAATAATAATAATAATATGTATTTAAAGCTGGTCGAAAAAGATACTCAGTAGCACCCGCGCATCACACGAGCCTATTCATTATACATAACATATAGAAAGCAATAATGAATATATATATATATATATATATATATATATATATATATGATCTATAATATTTATAAAGCATTTTATTATGTCAAAATAATAATTTTATCTTGATCTTAATACACCTATAGGGTTAGTATGGTAATATTATGGTAAATTATAATTAAATTTTTTACTCCATATGAATTCACTGAATTTAAAAATAATAACAACAACAACAAAAACAATAATAATAGTAATAGTATTTAAAGTAATTATAATAGTTATTTACAAAATAAAAACAATTTTAACAATAAGTAATAATGTGTAATCATATACATATAATCAAACTAAAAATATACAAGCTCTCAAAACTGGTTCAAGGTTTTGAATCTTATATCGTTTTTTTTATAATCATAAAAATATGATGGTTTATAAAATCTAAATTTTTCATTATGATATGTTAAATTATATCAACGTTTCGACATGATTTTTTTTTTAAAATAGAGTTGTCAATAAAAATTTTATCCATATCTACGGATTGAATACTAACGTACAAGTAATCAAAATCAAGTGTTAACTGGTTCAAGGTTTTGAATCTTATATCATTTCTTTTATAATCATAAAAATATGATGGTTTATAAAATCTAAATTTTTCATTATGATGTGCTAAATTATATCAACATTTCAACATGAATTTTTTTTCAAGACAGAGTTATCAATATAATTTTTATCCATATTTACGGATTGAATACTAATGTACAAAGTAATCGAAACCAAATGTTTTAATTTTAACAACCCGCGGCAAAGCGCGGGTTCACACACTAGTTACTAATAAAAAGCCACATGCCAAGCAATCTGATCTAATAATTGATGATTACAGTCAAAATTATTAATACCCATAACATAAAACATAAGTGCAAAACCTTAGACTTTCTTTTTAAACATAAAACAAATGGAATTAGAAAGAAGAATCAAAATACCCACATCTCGATGTTGCCAAAGAAGGCATCAAAGAACTTTCGAAACACTTGTCCCATGGCTATACGTATCTTCTAATTGGCCTTCACTCTTTGAGATGAGTACAACGAAAGTGGCTCAAATATCAAAACCCTTTTCTTCCGTTGATGTTAGAAAATGGTGCGGTTGAGCGGATCTTCAAATATAGAAGAGAATCAAGATTCCGACCCAAACAATAGTCATGCATATGATCACACAACATAATAATGCAGAAAACACAACTTAGACGTCACAAATGCAATTGTTCACACATCATAATGGTGAGATCGAGAAGATTGTAGTTGCATAATGATCGAGACCTTATTTGATGTCTAGACTTTTTTGGTGCATCTACAGATCCAACTTTTCTTTAGTCCTAATAAGAAACTATACGAATAAAGAAACGTTGCGAGCTATTTCCCAGAAATAAATCCATAAACCCAAATTTTTGGTGAATCTACAACTGATCCGATTGAAGTTATTAATAGACCAATGAATCGCTCATTGGCATCTACTAAAACTAAATCAGATCTCCCGAGCAAGTACAAATCCACAAAAATATATAATGGATCAATTCATATAAAGCTGCAAGAAAAGACCTATATACAGCATATACATTAACTTTTCATAACATAAACATGTATTATATTCAATAACATCAAACTACAACTATAAACACAGTTTAGAAACAGTCGTGCGAATACAAAATTAGGGATCTTCGATCAAAACAATAAAGAAAGGGAAAACAAAAAAGGTCTAGCAACACGTCAATCAACAGATGAATATAGATCGAACACTTACAGCAAGGCCTCATGATATCTGTTACCAAATGCGGCCACCAACACACCACCGCTACCTAAGGTAATAAGGCGTTGTATTCTGCTCGCCGAACACCATGCCACCATCGCCACAAAAATATCAACCTAAATCAAAGTAAAACAAAAATGGGGAAATCGGAATTGCAAATCGCAGATGATAAATACAATCGATAAGGTATGGCCTCAAACTTTACAATTAAAAATCAAAAGATAACATACCTATTCAGAATCAATGAATTACAGATATGAATCGTTGTTGAAGACCTCTAACCACTTTGAATCCGGGATTAACAGGATTGAATGAAAGTCGGCAGTTTTTGATGGCAAGATCTAGGGTTTGGCCGTTTTAAATAAAAGGATAGAATAAAATTCGAGTAAATGGTATTCGGGTTATGCGACCCGCGAAGAACTGAAATGTGGGCGATAGTTTTTGGGCGGGAATTTGCTTGTGAGATTGTTTCTAGTGATGACATGTGTCTCTAACATATAAAGGTTTATTATATTAGATATATTAGATTTATCACATTAAGAAATTTATATTCAGACAATGATAATTAAATGAAATTTAAACATAAACGTAGATAATAATAAGCACGCCGTAACAATACATTTAGAATTTTATAAAACATTATATATTAGAAAGTATAAGAGAAAAACAAAAAGAAAACAATTTAAAAGATATAAGTGTGTCACTTGTTATAATTTGGTTGGTAAGAGAAAAACAAAATAAACAAAAAAGTGATGTGTAATATAACTTTGTAGTGTTTAACTAATTTTGTAATTTTAGAAAGTGATGTTATGTTGCTGCTACATTATAACCTACTTTTATAGTATATAAACTGAGCAACGATTGACAATTAAAATATAATAATATAAAACATATCGTGTTTATCGTACTTCTTAAAGTCTTTATTACACCAGGTAGTATTTCATGAAGCTAAAGATAATTAGTTTATACCAACATCAATGATCAAACGCTAGAAATTTTCTTTCATTTAAGCAAAGTGTAATCTCCCAAAGCTGTAGCCCATTGAAACTTAGGTCTGGTATGTCGGAATAGCTAGCAAGGGGTTAGCTCTTGGGGTGGTTAATCCAAACTTTTCGGTCATGTCGAGCTCACTTGGTGACATGCCATTTGGTAGCTCCCAATCAAACCAATGAACCATGTTGCAAACCACCAAGCCAATGTTTAGCAAGCCTAGGTTCATTCCGGGACATCCTCTTCTTCCAATGCCGAATTGTATGAGCTTGAAATCATTCCCACGAAAGTCAATTTCATTATCAAGAAACCTCTCAGGAAGAAACTCCTCACAATTGTTGGACCAAACTTTTGGGTCGCGACCAAACGCCCAATAGTTTACAAGAACTCGTGTTTTCTTGGGAATGTTGTAACCATTTATCAGGATATCCTTCGTAGACTGATGAGGAACAAGTAGTGGAGCTACAGGGTATAGTCGAAAAGTTTCCTTAACTACCATGTGTAAGTACCTTAACTTTGTCAAGTCAGCTTCTTCAACTATCAGTTTATCTCCAACCATAATTTTCAACTCCTTTTGAAGCTCCTTCATCACTCTAGGGTGTTTGATAAGAACCGATAAAACCCATTCAATCGATGTTTTGGAAGTGTCGATGGCACCCGCTACCATATCTAGCAATATGGCTTTCATCTTAGGTCTATCAATTGTATAGGATAGTTCATCATGGGTGTTTGAGTATTCTTGCTTTAGTGATAGCAATATGTCAATGAAGTCCATTTGACCACGATTAGAGGACTCGGTTGTCTGATTGCGTCTTTCATGTTCATCAATCAAAATCTCAAACATTTCGTCAAGCTCCTTACTTAATGACTTAAACCGTTTTGTCAAGCCCTATACATTTGCATAACAAGCAAGTTCGAGGATATATTAGATTCACAATAAACTTAAAATAGACATAACTTTGAGAAAATTCCCAAAATATTCTTTTAATCAAGATTTTCTTTTAAAACGTCCATTTGACCACGTAATCTTTTAAAACATCTACTTATTACTCGGTACTCGGCAAGGTGCCGAGACAATTTTCACAAATTCGGTCAATATTGATTGGAATTGGTCCAACTTGGCCCAACTCAAATTTTCGCTTTTTTTCATTAATTTTCGTTGTTTTTCACCTACTTTTGTTGTGTTTTTTTTATTTTTTATGGATATAACTTGAAACATGAAAATTAAATGATTACTACGCCTGCAATATTAAAAAATAGATATTACTTTATGAAATATTTTATTATGTGAACATGTATTTTTTTTATTGATATTCACATATTTTTTTTTATAAATATTAATAAGCTTATGACACTTATGACACTTGATTTAATTAATATAAATATGATTATATATTTTTCATATCTTAACATTATTATAATATGAATAACAAAAAAAAAATTAAGCCGAACCGGTTTCCAAACCGGCCCAAACCGGTTTCCATAGGGTTGGGTTTTTTCCCCTCTGAACCGGTTTACAACCCAAACAAGTTTTGGGCCAAACCGGTTTCGGTTTGGACCCCAAACCGGTTTAAAAAAACCCGGTTTGTACATGTCTATCCCCGAGTACTCTTCGCGTAGGCCAAGTATTTACAACTCCCCAGTCAACCGACCTGGTATTGCCGAACGAGTTTTGCAACCATGGATATAACAACCATGGATGTAACACGATCATGAGATTACCTGAAGATCAAAGGGAGCTAACATCGGCACATAATCAGCAAGATTAAAAATACCCGTTGCTTCCATACTCTTATCAATTACACTCTTGAAAACAAACCGATCATCATTCTTCTTCCCGAACAACATCCTACAAACCATCCCTTCGATCACTGAGCTCACGGTTTCACTCAAGTTCACCACCTTACGGGCCTTCGATGCAGCTTTCATCTCCTCGATCATCAGCCCGATCTCCTCCCTCCTCATCCCCGCAAACCCACTAATCTTTGTAGCACTCAATAACTCCAACGTGCAAAACTTTCGTACACTTCGCCAATACGGCCCGTATTCTGAGAAAGTCAATCCCTTATTGTCATACGACAAATACTTCGCGGCCTGTATTTCAGGCCGCGAAGCGAAGACTATGTCATGGGTCCCAAGAAAGTGTTTGGCAGCATCGGGGGACGAAACTATCACAAACTGGACCGAGCCGAGGCGGATGGACATGATTGGACCATACTTTTGGGACAGTTTGTGGAGGGAGCGATGGGGGAGGGTTCCTAATAAGTGGATACTTCCGATGATCGGTAATGGGGCGGGGCCGGGTGGTAGCGGTTTGTGGCAGGGATGGACGGACCGCCGACGCTGGAGAACGATACCGGTGAGTAGTACGAGCAGCAGTGCAACTATAAGAGAATACATAGTTAAGTTGTGTGTATCTTAGTTATTGTTGACGTGACATACATTTATAGTAGCTTCATTGAGATTTAAAAATTATAACCAATGTTTTCTTCACTTCTTGTTATCTCCATCAGATTTTTTTAATGATAAGACATTGTTAATATCACTTATCTATTATAGTGACCACATGTCTTCTTTCATTTGTTGTTATCTTTGCGAATAAAATTATTTTTGTAGTTTCATTTGACCACGTCATATAATATTTACTGCCTGGTCCATGATTTTTTTTTTTTTTTTGTCACGATCAATTTTGGGTTCTGTTTAAAGAAAACAAATAAATAATAAAAATAACTACATGAAAGGATTGCTGATATAAAATTATGACTTTTGAAGCAAGTGGCCATTTTGTATGTTTTGTTGTCCCCATCTTTCTAAAACTACGTTGGTAGTTTAACTGTTCACTCAACTGTAACACATACGATCTTTCGAGATGATCGAAGTTAAGTTTTCTAGGTAAAGCATATTTTAAGATAAAATCAAATGAAAAACAAATAAAAGTATAATTAAAGCATGTAAATTAAATGGGATCAAGCTAGATTTGGACTTGCGATAGGGTTATCGATCTAGAAACCATGCCTTGTTTTGGATGTTCGGATAACGCTTGCCGAGACCAAGCTGTAAACGTGCATCATTTCGCAGACAACAATACAATATATGTATAATTTTACAGCCAGTGACCTCTTGGTCAAATAGTCCAAGGGGAGGTGTGATCTGGTTGTCGAGACTCAATCAAAAACAAATTAAATAACCGGTCTTAACTATCTTTATTGCTAATGTAAGTGAGGTCATCTCTGCCGGAAATTAATGGAAAGTGTTTAACATCTAAAACTCGATTAATGTAAAGACACAAACTTTAAAAATAAAGATTGAAACTTTGAATGAATACAATAACACAAGTGCAAAAACAATAACTTTTGAAACTAATTTACTTGAATAATGAAAAACTATTATTTTTGGGATTTAATTACACAATATCAACAACTAACACATTAAACTATGGTTTGGTAAAACACAATTTACAAGATTTCAACTTTCGATTAGCGTAATAAAAAAGGATCAAACTTTTAAGACTTATTCATTCATATTATTATTAATTCATCTATATCAAATTACATATTAAGTTTAATGAGTTCACGATGTAAGAAAACCGAAAGTTGATAATCAAATAAGTAACTTCATTTATAAACAAACCTTTTAACTTAATCAAAACTTGTAATTACATTCAAAGCTCAATTGTCAAATCACAAACCATAATCTTAACATACCAATTGTTTGTCTTAGCGAGAATCTTTCACCCGAAAGCAACCACACCGAACCTAGCCACACGTTGCCTTTATTATCTTTGAATCTTGATTTGGACAAGGATTGTAAATGATTGGGATGTTTTGGAAGGCTTGAAAACACCAAGGATTTGCTTGGATTCGTCAACTTTCGTGTAGGGAAAGTTATCCACCGGAATGAGATTGCATTAGTTTAAATAAACTTGAAATTCCCCAAAATCCAGCGTCTGTTAGAGCACCAGCATATGATACGCTGACCCTGGGCATATCATACACCCACATCACTTCTCCAACGCCCAACTTTCTGTAACTTTATAACAGTAAGCCAAATCAAACGGACTTTATACCCGGATTGAGGTGAAACCGGGTATGAACCAGGCTCGGGTTCACCAATTTGAAAAACCTACCCGTTATACCCGGATATGACAGGAATATTCACCTGTTGTCCATCGACTACGCCTTTCGGCCTGATCTTAGGCCCTGACTCATCCTCTGTGGACGGACCTTGCGGTGTACAATTAGAGCAAGCAAATGGTTAGCAGGGCCGAGGAACCACAATGAACGGGGTCCGGTCCATACCCAGGTCTAATATCATATTTTTTTTTCCTTTCTTATTGTGTGTGTGTTTGGCAACTTGAACATTGGTAGTTACTATAATCTATACTACTATATAATGCATATTAGGAGGACAAAATAGTAATTTTAATTAAATTGTAAGACACCTAATACAATATTTTAAGCATAGAGTACAAATGGCTTATGCAATAGTTCCATTTTTATCCCTATTTAATAAACTATTTTAATTAATACACTATTAATATGTATTATTAATACATTATTTAATAATATAATGTTATTTAATTCAATACATTTAATATTATATTATTTTTAATACTTGAAAAGGATATTTAAATTTATTAAATACTATTTAAATAATTAAGTATACAACTAATATTTATAATAACTAATAGTTATATTTTCTACGGGTATTTTGGGTAGTCGATAATTTTAGTATTTATGATTAAATTTGTTAATAAATGACATATTATTAAAACGTTTAAAAATATAATAATAATAAATATAATAATATTAATAGTAATGATTATTTTTATTAAAAGGTTAATAACAACAACAACAATAATATTGTGTTAAAATTTAATAATATGATTTTATCATGTGATTGTATCTGTAACAATATAATAATAACTTATCATTAATCATGATACAATGTTATACATTTTATGATAGTTTTTATTCAAATACTTTTAACATATTTATTTTACTTGAAATTCATGTTTTATTAAATATCATATGTTCAATAATAGTATCATGATAATATAATAACGAATAACTAAAACATGTGTAGATATACATGAGAATCTGAGCGCTTATCTAATTGAACTAACTAAAATCATGATAATCCCAAAAACTATCATTGCGACGTTCACATATACATTTAAAATCAAACCACGATGAAGCGCGGGTGTCCACTATACTTCTATATAAAGCAAAAGTATAGGATACAAATGTAATTTTACAATAAAAATTAAAACACCTAATACAACTTTTTAAGCATTAGTTATACTTGTTCAACGCAATAATTCTTATTTTACCCCTTATTAATAAATTTCTTATAATTAATACATTGATTTGTTCATTATTTAATATTGTAAGATTATTTAATTCACTAAATTAAATGTTATTTTTTTTTTTAAATTAACATATAAATTTATAAATAAGTATTATCTTATTTAAATACTTAACTAAATACTTTTATAATAATAATAATAATAATAATAATAATAATAATAATAATAATAATAAAATTTATAAATAAGTATTATTCTATTTTAATACTTAACTATATAATTACTAAATATTTTTATAATATGATGATAATAATAATCTATATCTATATCATCTATTGTTTATTACTGTCTATAAACATCTTTTTAAGACAAAATTGTAATTTTGCAATAATTTTAAGATAACATATAAAGGATTGCAAGCTTTAATCTTTAATATTATAGGAAATTTCCTATTATACTCTCATTCTGCTTCAAAGAAATAAACCACATGGTTTTCTATTAATATATCTTTATTTAATATCTAATGTTATAACAAATCTTTTCATTGTTGTATTAAAGCAATTCAACCTATACTACGTTGAATGTGAATTTTCTTGAAAATATTCGTTAAACTTTAATCATGTTTAACACTTATGTTGTTTAAAAGTTGAATAATTCAACTATTTTTGTTAATGCTAATTAGTTTTGTAACAATATGTTAGCTCTAACATATGATAATAATCATAAGTCGTATAAGAGATTTAAACCATAAAACAAAACAATTGGTAAATTAAGTGAAATATAAAAAGTATAGACTTGTAAATTGTTCACTTCGCCGCAACGCGCGGGGTTACCCACTAGTAATATTAAATAAATATATAATTCATCATTTATTTATTAAATAAACTTAAAAAAAACATAACTTAATCAATAATAAATAGCATATAATTTTTATTTAAGTTATCGATAGTGCAAGAACTCGAACAACGGTTGGAGCGGTGGACGAATCTTGACCAATGGAAAATTGTAAGTGAACCATTATGTGTACAAAGAGAGTGAAAGTGTATAACGAGAGTGGAAGTGCAAAACGAGAGTAAACGAGAGTTTTTTTTTTTTTTTGCGTTTACGACTTAGGTACTCAACAATATCAACCCACATCTATTTATACTAAGTTTTGGGGTTAAAATACAAAAAAAAAAAAAAAAAAAAAAAAGGGGTCAAAATTTGGTTCCAACGGCTATTTTAAAATGAAAAAAAAAAAGATCAAAACAGGGTTCAACTGGTTCTAGTTCGGCTCGGGTTCACTCAAAATTGAAAAAACTAAAACTGGTTCCAACCCTACGGGTTTAAAAAGGTGCAACCCGGGTACACCTATCATCGGGTAGTACTTGGACCCTGGTCCGGGTCGGGTTCAAACTCAGTTTTTATGCCCACCTCTATCTAACACTCATTGATGCGCTCACAATCTAACATGACTGGTTTTTACTTATCAGAGGTTGAGGAATATGAAACAAACATTTTAGGAGTCCAGTAGGCCCAAAGACTGTGAGTTGGACCGTTTGCAAGTATTGATAACTTCTCCCAAATATCCAGTTTGTTACGGCTTATGTTACGAGTCCTATCTTAATCGTCATATTATTTAAATTTTGTTTTTATCGTTTTTACGAAAATAATAGATTGACAAAAAATATATGCAAGCATATGATTTGATTCAACCACTAGCTTAGCGGCATTACCTACTATTACCCTAGTAGTAAAAGTGTAGGCCATTCAAAAATGAAAGACACTCATATATAAATTTTTATTTTAAATGATTATTAGATTTTAATAATTACAAGTTTTATTTGTTAGACGGTATTAATTCCAACTCAATAAATATTTGCAAACACTCCTAACCTTAAGCTTATTTTCCTCTAACGGTCATTACTAACTAAGAGTTAACCTCCGTTAGTTTTTTTGATGAAACAGTGCAAACTTTGAGATAGTTTTCAACTCCGCCGTCGCCCAGCCTCCATCATGTCTATTTTACGGTGTCTAGCTTCCATTGTCACATGAAATCTACCTCCAACGAGTCAAATGGTTCATTTTAGGAGGCGAAGAATGATAAGTTTTAGAGTATAGAATTTTCGGATTAACGGACCAGATGGTTGATTTCAACTTTCTACTTAGTGCTTTATTAGCCATATAAACAGTCGACACCATCAAAAAAACTAACGGCGTTAATTATCAGTTAGTAAGGGATCGTTAAACGAAAATAAACTTAAAGTTGAGAGTGTCTGTAAATATTTTCTGAGTTGTGATTAATCCCGGCCAATAAATAAAAGTTGTGATTACTAAAATCCAATAACCATATTTTAAATGACATGTTTTGTAATTTCAGTAATACATAAAAAGATGAATTTTGTAATGTAATTGATATGATACTCGATCACATGTGAAAATAAAACAAACACACAACACAAGTGTTCAATAACCAACCAATCTAAGTATTTTCTTAAGGCTGTGGTGTGTCATCACTAATCTCTCTAGCTTCCCACACTAAAATATATTTGCGAAAACCATAAATCTTACGAAGTTATCACCTTGAGCATAATAATAGGGTGTGGGCAATCCCCTTTCATGAATTTCGCCATGTCGTTGGACAATTTTATCCAAACCTAGAGTATATAATCGATTTTGTCAAGCATGTGTCGCATATATACTCTGTACATTACTCGTTGATTTACACAAATATTCAAGTCCGTAGATTTGAATAACAGCGAAACAAAATAGATTAAAAAATTCACGTGAAACTCTTTTAGACATCTTCATTTACTTATCACACGCGTATAGAACTATTCTATAGGTTAGGTTACATATTGTTGATGCACTTTTACAACAGGGTGAAATAATACATCTAGCATCCCAAAATATCCTAAAAAAAGAAATTTGCCTTTCCATGTTGTCACAATCCGTAAAAAAAACTCTTTACGAATCCGGAACCATCCCTAAAAATATCAGAACCATAAAGGTAAGCTTCATCGAAATAATCTTCCTAGAGATATATGTGAGCGGCCACACAATTCTTATCAATATATGTTCTAGTATCTTAAAATTCCGTATCCATAAAAAACCATGCGATATGATTGAGTCTTGACCTTCACATCAAAGTTAGTGACATCAAAAAAGGTATTATTTTCTGGGCTCAAAGACGCAAAACTATAACTGATGATAATGAATCGTAGTTTTTTGAGAGAGCTTGATGAGAAATTTATATAAAATCTTGAACAGAATTCGTGTGAAAATGATTTAATTGTATAGATATTTAAAAGAGAATTGATTTGTTTTAACTATTATAGCTGTTGAGGGTCCATTCTTTTATTATTGTTGAAAGGTATACTCATTAAAATTTAGCCGCTCCCCCTCCTCCCATCTTCGAAGCCGCATACATGAGGTGGTGTTCCCACAATTACACCATCCACCCAAAGACAGACTTACGCACATACGTAAGGCTTATATTTTATTTTAAGTGAGACTTCGATACTAAACTTACATAGAAAGTAACATCGAAAATATATATATATATATATATATATATATATATATATATATATATATATATGTATATATATGATAATGAAGTTATGAAATATAGAGCTACCCGTTACATCATCAATAACATATTAGATAAGATACAATCTATTAATAATAAAATAAGTATGACAAGATAAAATGAATCATATTAGATATATTTTTATCTTAAACATTTCTATTTTTAGAATAGTTTGTTTTATATATTTCTTCGAGCATTTTAGAATTGGTTGATATTGAACGTCTAGTTCAATTGTTAAGTTTTTAAACCATCAGTCCCTGAGAAATAGGTATATTTTTCACCGTGGAGTATAAAAGGCAATTATTAGTAACTAGATTTATAACATATCATGCATTGCTTATGTAACGTGATAAAGTATGGATCACAATTAACTTGACTCGTTATTGAACTAAATTTACGTCGAAAGTAAAATTATATTTATAACTTAAGAAAATCACATTACGTGGTGAATAGTAAAAAATGATTATTTATATATTTAGAGTTTTAAAGTTTTTCTAGTAGCAAACTCTTTTTCATAAATGATGTGATAAAAGAAACAATAAAAATATGGTTTCGGCTGTTAACTTAAGCATGAATAAAAATTATTCAAATTAAAAACATCAATTTCAGATAAAAATTAAAACCGTTCAAAAATAAAGAAAATGTCAAGTTAAAAACATATGCCAGCTAAAATATATAAAAAAAGAAAATATTTTATATGTATCTGTTGGTGAAATCATTTGTTGATGAGAATGGCTTTTACTTTGGTTTTATGCTATAAGGCTAGTTGCTGCTTAAATTCCAAAGCACAAAGTATATGTTATGAAGAAAAAAGTTGATTTTTCTTGAACCGCAAATGTGCGACCCTTGTTCGGAGAATATATGTTATCTTAATCGGGTTCATCTATTTGTTTCCCAACCAATACCGCACCCCCAACCCTCTCACGAGAAAACCCATTGATGAGAAAACCACATGGTTCAACCCTGAGCATTTTGCTCAGAGTAAGACTTGAACTCATGACCTCCCAATATTTATATATCATGAGTAACTCAGCTTAACCAGTTAGGTTAAGGATCATTGGTAAATAAAAAAAAATAAAAAAAATAAAAAAAATAAAAAACTAATCATATGCAGGTGTATCATGTAAATAAAAAACCGGTTTGAATAAATGAAAAAAAAGTTATATACATTTTGCCTCACTATATCTATAAAACTAAATATTATTAAAGGTTATTATAGTGCCTGTGGTTAAAATAAAAATTTTTAATGATCCAAACTATCGACTATTAGCCAATATCAATTCCAACTAATAACTTGATCAATATTAATCTCAACTTTTGATTATGTTACTAATAGCAGTCCCTAACTAACTGTTCGTTAACTCCGTTAGTTTTTTAATGACGCATCACTTGACAAGTCACGTAACAAGGCTCATGACATTACGTATAACATAGTTATAATTAAAAATATAAATATATTACTCAATTCTTTTTTTTAAAGATCATTTACTGAAGTTATTTTAACGTAATGCTTTTATCGTTGTTTGTCTAGCTTGGAGATAAATAGACGTAAAAACTTAATGATATATTTATATTTTTTTATTTTATTTATGTAATACGTCATGTCACATGTCACGTCACGAGAAACGTCACGTGTCACGTCACGAGAAACGTCACGTGTCACGTCATAAAAACTAACGGAGTTAAAGAACAGTTAGACTGGGACTGGTATTAGTAACAAAATCAAAAATTAGGATTAATACTAGTTAAATTGTTAGTTGGAATTAATATTGACTAATAATAAATAGTTTAGATTATTAAAAATCAATCTTCTATTAAAATATGTTAGTTAGAAACTAGCTATATAAAGAAAATTAAAATTTTTACATAAGTGATTGGAATTTATACTAATATAGCTTCATACTAATATACTATGTTACACCCAACTACCAAGATTATCTAAAACAGTAACAATTTTTATTTTCTTTTATATATATAACAACATTTTACCAGATCATTTGGTGCCACTCATTTTTGTCTTTTTTGGTTATTTGTCATCCAATAAAATATTGACACTTTTGTTTACCGATTTTATCTTAATTTTCTTCTTCAATCCTTTAAGGAAGAAACTAGAGATGGTCCATTGTCATGTAGTATGAGTAGGTTGGTCACATGGCACAATCAATTAGATAAAAGAAAATTTATTTTGTCGAATCTTGTGGTATATCAAAATATTCGTTTTCATGGCCATCGCTTTATATATTGACCAATATGATTAAAAAAAAAAAGATGTCATTTCATGATATAATAAGAAAAAAGTATCAATATATCCTCTAAATTTTCAAGTATCCGTTTAAAGCATAGAACTAAAGGCTTCTTCTTTATCTTATAATTTATGATGTAAAAAAGAGAAAATGTTACCCACGTGATAAATTGATTGAGGTGCGAACAAGTAAAAAAAACAGGTACATCTAACACTGTCTTTAAAATAAATGTTTTCCTAAATAAGGAATTTAGTTGTTTATATTTATGTCCCTTGATTTATGACATACTTGTAAGTTTGATCCTTGTAAAGTTTTGAATCTTTTGTTTTCTTTTTCTGCCTCGTTTTAATTATTCTTTTTTATAATCATATGAATCAGTTATTGAAAAAGCACGGGTCCCCATAATACTCTACAAGATAATAAGAACATGTAAATGCAACTTGTGATCCGCAAGTGACTCTCAAAAGGATAAAAGACTAAAAAGATAGAAGTTGTATTTAAAATTAGGGTGGGTTTATAGTAAAAAAAACATTTAATTTTAAAAAATCAAAAATAATTGTAATTTTGACACGTGTCCTGTTATTGTTTTTAAAGGATGACATTTTGATTATTATATCAAATGAATCAGCTCATTATGTCTTATATGTTAATTGTGTTATGTATTTTACATTATTTGCTATATGTATTCATCATTAATTGTACTTTACGTTTTAAATCTTTTTGTGTTATTTTTATCGTTGTTTCTATATATTATATAAAATAATAGAAGGTTCAAACATTGGAATTGACGAATATTACTAACTTGGTGATGATAAAACTAAACACTAACTAGCCATTCAATATATATATATATATATATATATATATATATATATATATATATATATATATATATATATATATATAATATATATATATATATGAGTCATTATTTTCATAAATTAAAAATAGAGATTTGGTTTACTGGTTTACACAATTTCTCCTGGTTTTCATTTATACCCAACCATATATATATATATATATAATTATCTATCATTTTATTTTACAATTAAAAATACATAATGATATAATTTCATCAATGGAATTTGCAAAACTCATAGTGTTTTAACACTATATGTTATTTTGTCATTGTTTTCTTTATAAATTAGAGTTAATTGCATAAATTGTCCACGTGGTTTGATCAAATTGTAAGTTTGTTCTCCATAAATAAAAATTACAAAAAATGGTCCAAAGTTTTGTAAATGGGTTGCACTTTTAGTCCCTAGTGTGGATGGACATTAAGTTTCTAGTTAATGTGCATGAAATGACAAAAATACCTTTATTATAAAAACATAGAACTAAAAATAAAAAAAATAATTGCACAATAGTCTTAGGGTATGTTTGGGATTGCTTATTTTTTTTTAAAGTTACTTTTGAAAAGTAATTTTTTACAAGTAATTTTTTTTAACTTTTCAAAATCTACTATGTTTTCCAAATATACTTATTAACTTATTAATTTTTTAATGACCATGTGGTGTTTATGGACATCCAGAAATAATGCTTTGTTTAACAAAAAAACCTTAGAAAAGATCTTCGAAGATGTGAAGTTCTTTAGTTATCCAAAGCTTCTTGTTCTTCAAATGGATAGAAATTAAAATCCCCCTTTTATGGTTGATGATGATAATAAGTCATTTTTAGGTTGCTTACACAAATCATTAAATATGGGTTTAGCTTTAGTTTGTTTCGATTAGGTACATGAGGGGAGGTTGAGGATGAACATGAGGAGAGGTTGAAGGTTGCCGTAGTGACCGGAAAAAAGAACCTACCGGTGACGTTCGACAGCCGGTAGGTGGTGGGGGGCGAAAGGGCTTCGACTTTCACAACTAATACATAATTAAGCTTTTAATACTTTTAAATATTTTGTTTTCAAAATATGGGCTAGTATGATAATTTTATGCATAGTTAATATGTAAACTTAACTTACATTCACGGCGGGACTTAATGCGCGACGCATTCACAAAACATTGGATCATCTATGTAATTTTTTATTTCTGTGGATTAAATTTGTAATATGATCAAACAACAAAGACCATTCATGCAATTAAATCTATATATTATATAAATTTGTTGTTATGTATCATTATGTTTTACAATTAAAAATACATAATAATATTGTTTCACCAATATATTTTTTAAAATTTATAGTGTTAAAGATAACACAATGACGATCAAAAAACACAGTGAGATATTGTGATATTTTGTTATTATTTTTAATTTATTAAATATTAATTAGTTATTAGTTTATTATTGTGTTTACATATTAGATATACATAACAATGTTATTTCACCATTATATTTTTTTAAATTCATCATTTTATAAAAAAATAATAGTATTTAAAAAAACATAATAACTAACAAAAAGACACAATGACGAGAAATGAGTTTAAAAACGTAAAAAAATTATTATCTTTTTATATCACAATAATACTCATTTTAAAGATAAAAACGCTCGTTTTTATGATGTTATTTTTATAAAAAAAATAATGTCATACATAAAAGTTATGAACATTTAAGAAAAATAAAAGCACTTATAAAAAGTCAACAAAAGTGGCTATTTCTAAAATACTACTCTAACAAATTTTTATTTATAATTCGATCTCAACCATTGATTAAAAGAAATAATGGTTGAAATTACCATTTTACAATTTTTAATTTTAAATTATTTTTTATTTGAATATTTCCCTTAAAATTAAGACGTAAATGTGGTTGAATATGAAATTAATTATTGGCTAAATCAAAATGTGTGCTTTAGATTATAAGTGATAGCTATTGGATTTTCAAATCGGTATTAAAGGTTAATAAAACGAATTTATTTCCAAAAACCATTTTGTATACTCGTTTGATGTGTTATCGCTTCTTTTTTCTTTCTTTGTATTTTTAAACGTTATGTTATTTTATATAGCTAAAATATACGTTAGAAAAGCAATGAATTGCTAATGAAATTGGAGATTTTGGTACATGTCACTTCAATATTCTATACAATGCAACTCAATTTAGAGATCGTGTATAACCCGTAATTTGTTGAACTTGTTTTCACTGAATTATTTTATTTAACTAAAATCTTTGAATTGATTTGTTTGTATTATATTATATTTGATATAAACATGTTAAATGACTAAAAGTTATTTTGACTTTTTGATTTTTTTAGTAATTTCTTACTTTATAAAATAGAAAAAAAATGCATTTTTTTGTTTTTTTTTTATAATTTTAAAAGCTATAATTGCTATCTAACTTATTATTTTATCCTATATTGATTCTACCGTAAAAAACCAACTTTCAACCAACAATATTGTTGTGGAAGACTCATATTCAACATTGTACAATGACTTTTATGCCCACAATAATGGGTTGCAATTTTCCATTGGCCTACACCATTTTGTGCAAATTGTCAACTCCAAGATTCTATCATCAAAGAAAAATTTAAAAACCAAAGAGAAAGCAATATTTTCGGTTGAAATATTGGAAGTTTGACTTTCAAAAATCTTTACTTAACATATGCTTTAGCACTTGTGAGATGTTTCCACATAAAGTAAAATGGAGGGGATAATATTATGGTGCGAAATGCTTAAAGCCATTTCATTATTATGTTTGACCTTTACATAAAATGATGGTGTTTCAAAGCTTCGATTTTAGACCGTGTTTGTGTGAACACTATTTTTTAAGACAAATCGTTTATGTTTATATGGTGTTTACCTGTTACTAGAGATGTTACGATTTCTGCCTTTGTCGTGATGAATCTGAAAATATGATATTAGAGACGAACCACCATTGAAAATACGTATGAGATGATTTCAATTTATAATGCATTTGGGCCGCTTTATGTTTTAAATAAAACAAGGTTCCTAGACCATTCAAGTTTGAAAAAAAATAAAAATTAATAATAGAAATGTTAACTAGTATTTTTTGAAATTAAAATGACCAAAAGAGGCCTCGTATATTAATGGCCCATGTTGCGCCAGAAGCCTCTTTTAAATAAATTATTTAGCACTACTTTCACTTAACGATATTTACAACTCATTATTTATCATTATTCATAACTAAAAATTATTTTTTTTTTCCTCACATTTTCAACTAGAAAATATTTTTTTATACATTTATCATTATTTTTTCTCTCTTCTTCACTTACAACCACTTTTAAAAATATTAAAAAATTATAAGAATTGAACTGTATTTACTCAAATTTATAAACTGAACAGTAACATTTCTCTCTTTAGCACTCACAACCACTTAAAACCTTTCTATATAATATAAGGATTCTACTCACATATTTCTAAAGAACGGGTTGTGAATGCTCTAACGAGGTGTAAGTTTTGTAGAGACTTTCAGCTTTCTTTGACGCCTCTTTCTTGCCTTATTGGTGTTTGACTTTATTTTATTTAACTCTAGTTTTACGCAGAGCCCGAATCGTTTTGTGATTTGTTTTACATAACCTTATTAGTGTGTGATCACAAATCTTTTTATAAAGTCTTAAATTTTTAAAAAATTGTTTTCTTATTTGCTAATATCTTAAACAACATTGGTTTTCAGAATAAAACGATGAATTCTTTTTTTGACATCATTAAAACATTACAGTTTGTTACAAACGAGTCTTCATACAGACTAGCCAACAATTAGCGATTCTATTGTATTGAAGGCCAATTATGCAAAGTGAGGAATTGTGTGACCATGTGAATGTGGATGGAAGAAAGTAAGAAGAGGGACATGTAAGTGATGATGATTGTGAATGTAGTGAACAGAAAAATGCATTAAAACTTCTTTGTTTTGGTTGATGGGAAATGAAAGTGATGGGGTAGTGCCTGAACACACATTTTGAGTGGGGGTGGGGGTCAAGGGACACACTTTGGTACCCCATTTGATTGATGGTCTTGTGCTACATGACAAAAATCAAAGGTTGAAACAAAAACACAAAAACAAAAGCAATTTCAAAATGGTCCCAATGAATGCAATCTTATGATCATTTCAACAAAACATATATCCATACATGGGCCAAATTAAACACACGCCCGTTTCTTAATTCAATGTATATATCAGCTTCACCAAATTTATTTAATACATATAAGTTTATGGTGTTTGTTATATGCTTTGGGAGAAAATGACTCAAATGTAAATATATGAGACTTCCTAGATGTATTGTAGTCAAACTCCTTTTTTTTTATTTATAATTTCTAGAACGAATATATCACAACCTACGTCCTGCGAATTTAAGTTGTAACTATTTAGTTGTGTGACATGCCGCTTAACTACCATGATATGTTTTTAAGAACTACTAAACATCTGATATTTTATGTTGGTTGTGAGTTTGTCACCAACTCTAGGGTGTCATGAAATGGATATGTAGATATGGTCATATATGGTTGATATTATGATCGCGTTTGTATTTGGAAAGGGTACAATGTACACTACAAAAACGACGTATTCATTCGCCCACACATACAAACACTTTTTGATATTCAAGTTGTCTATACGTTTTCAGTAGTCATATGCAAATCCTCTCTAATTTATATATATATATATATATATATATATATATATATATATATATATATACATATATATATATACATATATATATATAGAAGAATCCTAAGAAAACCATAAAGTTATGAGAAAACTAAAAAAAACCAATGAAACCGGTCATATAATTTATAACTTTTTTATCACTATCCTTTATATATATGTGTGAGTATATATAAATAAGGTATGAATCAAATAAACACCGTTGCATGGTTTTACATATACGTCACACATAAGTTACGTATACGTAAACATTTTTCATTCGACATAGTGTTACGTATACGTAAGATTCTTCATTCTCGTACGTATGCTCAATATATATGTACCATATATTTAAATAACATTTTAACAATTAAAATAACAAAAAAATTATGAATTATGTTATTGGTTTTCGTGATTTTCTTTGGTTTTCACATAACGATTGGTTTTCTCAGAAATCCTCCCCTATATATATATATATATATATATATAAACAACATAATTTTTGAGGACTATGTTTGTTTGTTTATTATTTTACATGTAACTAATGATTTTGTATAGTAATCACACATGGTTTGTCTGTCTAGTCAATGTGCAGAGTATTATTATCATCCGTCATTTTGATGTTTAATGGACAAAGCCTTTGTTTGCTGCTTCTTTATTTGGCAATTATGACAATCTTGATACGTTGCATTTCAAATCGATGGAGACCATCACAACATTAAGTATCTGAATGGTTATCGTTATGTCTGGTCTGAAGCAAGTTGATAACATCCAAGAGTGATTATGGTCCAACTGGTGTGGTTTGTTTGATAGCTACCGATGTCGTAATGGCTCGGATGTCCGAGGTTGTTCCACTCTTGATATACTTTGAATTAGTTGTTAATTTCATCAGGTTGTCTAATGTTATTCTGCCCATTATTGTGCGGTCGTTCGAAGCCAATTGGTCATCTGATGTTGTCTTTATTGATTTGTTTGATGATGTTTAGACTAGCTATGGCTCGAAAATCGAAGGTGTCATAGTTCGGGTCTATCCAAACTAGCGCGGATAAGTGTTAGATATGAATATTAGGATGGAGAAAACACAAATAAATATGGTGATGCTCGCTTAATATTCACTCCATTATAAATGCTAGTTTCTCTATTGTGCCATTATTTTTATCTTATTATCTGGTTATTTGAAAGAATAATTTTGATAAAAACAAAATCATTAAATCAATACATTTAAATAAAAAAAACAGTAGATTTTAACATTAGTGATTAGCCCTAAGAGATATTAATGTTAATATTTTCCTTAAATATCAAGTGGATGAAAGATGTTTCATTAAGTTTGATTTGACTAAGCCCGATAGTTTATATATCTTAGATGGAATTTATATATCTTAGATGGAAATACATGCATAGGATGCTAATCGGCCATGTTAGAATAGATCTGCCTAAAGTATATCATGTTCATGTATATGTTTCTTTTCTTTAATACATATATATTGAATAAAATTATGTTTAAAATATGATTTTCTACAATGATTGCATGTTACATATCATACATCTATGACATTTAATTATTTCAAGTGCTCTTCTAAGTCAACATGTCCCGTGAACAGTTTGGTATACCATATAAACTTCCAGCTTTAAGAAAAATATATGTCAACAACCTTTCATACTAATCATAACCAAATAAACACTTATAGAAATGATATAAATTCACATGCTCAGAATTGTCCTTGATATATAAACGGTGATCGGACCGAGAACTGGCTATATAATAGGTCTGGATGAATTTTTTTTGAACCGTCACCATTTGAAATAGGCGGTTACAAATCAGACTCATGGTTACGGATTTCAAATATTAATATTTTATTTTATCTTTTTGAAAACTCATAATGATTCATTACTATTCCAAACTGTATGCTATCTTTGTTCAAGTTTTATATATTGTCAAGTGTCAACATTGTAAATAAGGAGCAAAAGATAGAAGTAAACTACATTTATATTAATTTTTAATGATTTATGATGTCATATGATTTAGGGGTGAGCATAGTCGGTTTGGCTTGGTTTTAGCCTAAAACCGAAACCAAAAACCAATATTTCGGTTTTTAGGTTTTTAAAACCGTTCGGTTTCGGTTTTTTTGGTTTTCGGTTTTCGGTTTTTATTTCGGTTTCGGTTCGGTTTCGGTTTTTTTGGGTTTTACCATTTGGACTTTAAGTTTTTAAAGAAAAAATTGTTTTAAAATAATGAATTTAAGTTCAAAACTTTAGGCTTATATTATTTTGTTGATATTGAAATATAATCTATAAATTCTTATAAATTAGTTTACATCAAAAATTAAATACAATACATAAATAAAACATTTTAATCTATTAATTCAAACAAAAAAAATTTAAAGATTATTTTTGAAACCTAGATATTCAATCTTTTATAGATAACATAAGTTAAACAAGTAATTAATAGGCTAATAATATTTATAAGTGTATGATTACACATATAAATTTACAAGTTTGGTTGTATGGTTTCGGTTTGGTTTTTTCGGTTTTTGTTACAAGCAAAACCAAAACCAAACCGAAAAATTCGGTTTTTTAAAAATTATCAAACCAAACCGTCGGTTTCTTAGCGGTTTCGGTTTTTTCGGTTCGGTTGCATCGGTTATTTTGAAATCAGTTCAATTGATGTACTTTATGAAACCGATAACTTAGATCACCAGTCCAGTTACATTCTTGTTTTTTTTTTATTTAGAATTTGGAAAGACATAATCATTTAACATTCTACACCAATATCTAAACATATGAAAACATCATTAATCAAGAAACATAATTAAATACCAATGTATGCAGAGCTCCCAAACACACAGACTCATGAGCGTACAGGGTTCACATGTCTTCTTGTGGTCTTGTCTCCTTTTTAACTAATCTTTTTATTATTATTTTTAGCTTCTTTCTTTTAGCACCGAACATGTTTAATTAAGAACATGTGTTTGAAATTATAATAGAGTATATTGTTTCTAAAACAGTTGATTTACATAAAACGTCACACAAAGCAGTAGAAGGGTATAAATTACAGGATATTGTTGGGGATAAGAGTTAAGACCCTTAATTGAAGATATCATGTGAATAAATAATGTTAAAAGGAAAAAACAAGATGTAGTAGTAACATGACTGAAACAAAAGAAAAAAAAAAGCCAGATTAAGTTGAAGCACCATTCTTGACAAGTTTTTTTTTTTTTAAATAGACACTGCACATACTCGTGTATGTCTCGAAAAGTGAAACGGACGGTGTTGTAGTGCTATTATAAACAAGTTTAAACACGAAAGTTCAATTAAACCCTAAACAAAACAGTTCCGAAAAACTTAGGTTTATTAGATGATAAAAATTATTGAAGTATCTCAATAAGTTTGAGATTATTAATATTATTAATTAAAATACAATAAATATGGCACGCTATCAGGATGTAATGTGATATATCATGTTATATTTACTCGAAATTTTATTATTATTTTATTACTATTAATTTTTTAACTATATTTTTTATAACATCTGACTTCATTTATCCTTGCACTCGAAAGAATTTAGATTTATCATAATTTTTCACTTTTATGAGGCTAAAAAAACATATAAATATATTAGTGCATTCACATCCATTTCTATACTTTACAGAAACCACCAAAAACATGTCTACTGCATATGCTTCTATTCTACCATATCCATAAACTCTAAGGTTAAAATTTACTTTTGCTAAGATAGCTTCATGTTTTTAAAAACGTATTGTGCACACCTTAGACTGATAGTTGTGGTTGGAGTGAAAGTGGGTGCTACCCACGTGGCTTGACATGTTGGTCGCGAACACCGCAATATATGGGCACGATCAGGGGCGCGGTCACGAGGGCGTGAGGGGGCTGGCGGGTGGATTTGACCATTGGGTTGTGTGAGTCTCCAAAATATAGACGTTAAAGTATGATAAAAAAAAATTAAATTTTTTTTACTTATATACACATCTTCAAAGTTTATACAACCCATCTCATTTCACTCACTTTTTCTCTATCATTTTATTAAAAAAAAAAATGTCTCAACCATTGAATGAAGTTCTTACGAAGAAGACAAGCTCATTTTTTAAACAGGGAAAAAGGTGGTCGAGCAGTCTCAACGTCAACGATAGCTAACGAGATCTTCACCTCTAAGTCGTGATCGAGTGGATGCTATCAACACTTTGGTAAGACACTATTTTTCCCCCTATTGCCTTTATGACGAAGAGAGTTTTAGAATACATTTCCGTTTGAGTAAACAATAAATTTTGCGTATATCAAATGATTTGTCAGAGCAATATTCGTTTTTTTCAACAAAAAGAAGACGCTAGAGGTATAGCCGTATTCATCACTTTTCAAAAAGTTACGGCGGCTCTTCGACAACAAGCGTGCGGTGTTACTTTGGACGCGTTGGACGAGTATGTGCAAATGTCCAATAAAATTACATGTGATTCACTTGAATATTTTTGTCAAGGTATATAAGTATTTCTTTTTTATAATATTTTAATATTGCACTTAATTCACTTGAAAACTTTTGTATGAATCATGTCGACTTATTCTCGAAGATATTTGCATAGACCCACCATGTATGATATTCAGCGCATATACAAAGTGTATGGTGAAAGACATGGTTTACCTGGAATGCTAGGTAGCCTTGATTGTACGCACGTTGGGTGGGCTATGTGTCCTACTACTTGGAGAGGTCAGTTTTAGTGTTTCACCATGTTGATCACCCCCGGCCATACTATCATACTTGAGGGGATGGCCTCGTGTGATATTTGGTTTCGGCATGCGTTTTATGGTTTAGAACCAACTACACCAAAATACGCATGCCAAAATCCTAAATCTTGTGACGCTGTGACTTCGAGAATGACAGTTGGGCCATCGTCATAACTTCGATGATACTGACCTCGTAAACACATAGGACATTTTCTCAAAGCCTAATAAATACAATCAATGCTACCGAGTATATGTGGAATGTCATGTCTATATTGATACGAATCATACAATAGTGCAATATCATAGCCAGTTAACATTCATAAAAATTCATCACCTTACAGAATAACAATGCATTGTAAAAATATTCAACACATTCACGTAATATCCTAATAGACATAACTGAACATTCGTGTTGTGTGTCGAGTGAATTACGTGTGACTAGTTGATGAATTACCGATGCATATTTTTGTATTGATGTGAAACTCCCTTTCCACCTCTTATCATGAAATTATTTGATTGTTACGTATGTTTTCAATGATTCGTAAAAGTAAAGCTTGTGGCAACTGAAACCACGTGGCGTATGTGCCCTTTACCGGCCATCACCCTTATTATTTTTATGACTAACATGTAAATAAACGACGATCATAAGTTATAAATATTACTTTTGAAAAAAATAAATAAACATACCAAACTCATATTATCTCTTACGCTTTCTGAGGTTTTTCATATTTACAATTTTACATTAGTCAATTTCATTGATTATATGCAATTTCATGCAATTCCATATTTGCCCCTAAGATAATTAAACCTGAAACAATCACCTTTAAAATTCACGGAAATTGTTTGGGTATTTTGGTAATATACTAATATTCGATAATGAGATCTCTTTCTTGTCCCCACGTCATAATCATAAAGATATGGGAAAGCGATGTTTGATATTCTCAACTTCCCTATTATTTTAATTCAAAAATGGAGGGTAATTTGGGTATGTATATACCGTTCAAATATTCCGTGATTCGGTTGAAAATAAATACTCATATATTAATTTACTTTTACATCACCTTTAAAAAAAAATATTTTGTAAATGAGTCTAGATACATTCAATGAAAATCTTTTATATCAAATCTAATATTTTAAAAACAAGAATACCTTTGTTGGTGAATCTTTGTATCATCATCGATCTTGTTTTATGTTGCAACAATTGTATTACAGAGTCTCTTCAAATGTCGAGCAGGGTGATTTTGATTGTTGGGCAACGTTGATACGGCGAGGTCAAGTGTCTATATTACACATATACAAGTATTAATAATATTATGATAATTCTGAAGTTGAGGCAGGGATTTGTATCATGCAAAATGTTTCATTTGCATGCTCAATCAACTCAAGACATGACTTAGATATTAGGTTTAATCAACTTAAATAGAATGAAAGGAGTGGCGTAATGTTAAGATGAATTGTATTACATGATGTTGTGAGTCGTTTTTTTATCTTTTGTTCTTTGGTCGGTTATAGTTGTCTAGTTACTTGCTAGATATTTATGATTTTGATTTAATAAAATCTACCGTCGTTAAAAAAAAAGATATTAGGTTCTTCATCAGATTTTAAAAGTGTTTAAGTTAAATACGTTTTTGATTTAAGGTTTCTGAACCATATGTCTTTTGTGTGATTTATAATATTTACATGAGAAACCTAACTTTTTTTTAATCAAATTAAGAATCACATTCCAAGAATACAAAGACAAGCCTTAAGAATTGTTCCATATACAACTCATTTATTTGGTTAAAGATCACTTCAACAATATCTTGTTCAAGTACAAAAACGATAACCATGTGGAGTTTTATTACTTCAATTATGTTGAAGATTTTACTAGATACGAATTCGGTCAATACATTTAATCCTCTTAAAAACGGCTATATGTAGAACATATGATTTTCTAAATGTCGATGCAATATCTTTATTAACAAAAGGGGTGATTTTGTTAGAGAGAAAATTCATTGGAACAAAAATGATAATAACAAGTATTTTTTTTAATAACTAAAGGCGATTGTCTTATATGTTCTCAATATACAACTCGGACATAAGCACATTCATCATGTTTCGTCTAATTCTGCAGGAAACCCACAAATATTGTAACACATCCCATAGTCGAGATTGAAGTCATGACCTGAAAAAGACTGAGCTCTGTCATTCATCTTCCATACCATTAGACTAATGACCAATGACATAAGAACAAGCAGTTAAGTTACAAATTAATTGGACAACAAGGTCTGGTTTACAACTTATTTGTGGAACTGAAAAGATTTTCGTATATCTTTAGAAAGATACATTAATTGAAATTGAAAAAAAAATATTGTTATTTTCCTGAGCCTTCTAGCATCTTGCTAATAGGTTCTTTTTATACATTTTTCGCCGTTTAAAATTCTTTTTAAAGAAATTCTAAAAAATAGTCATCCCAACATCGGTTTTACTCATCCTCTATTCACCTTTCACCAACATAGGAAAATCCACAATCGTCATCGTGCTTGCACCTCCATCGAAAACCCCCAGCACCATCCCAATTAGACCTTCGTTGGAAACCACATTCACCACCATCATCATGGCATATGTGATCACAGAAAAGACCAGAGAGATCAAAATTACATCATTTGTGTCACACCAACTCTCGTATTCTGCTTCTACTTGAGCCACATGAATGAAAAGTTTTCAACTTCATCCAATACACCTAGATGGCTTTAAATTATTGTGTTCTTGATCTTAGTTTGTGTGTTAGTGCTTTTGTATGGATTGATTCTTTATATGCAAAGGAAATTAAAATTAAAGATCATAAATTCAAGATGCAACATTGAGTGATTGAGATACTAGGGATTGTTGTTAACATTATGCAAAGCAACTATGTATTTAATGGTTATAGCTTAATGATGTTTTTTTTTCTTTTATGTATGACCTATGAACGTTTTTATCAAAAATATATGAAAAATACTACAACATTTGCAAACTCAAGAGTACCATCCTCCTCTTTGCTAAAGGTTAATGAGGACTAGATTGCACATGCATATCATGCAACGAATGTTGTGTTATTCTTTGTAGATCTTGGTTTTAGATAATATTGTTAAGTTGTTCGCTATTGCATATGCATGTCCACTTTATTTGTTAAAGTTATTTTCATTATCATTATTTAGTTTGCGGTTTGGTAGATGTTTGTAAACTTTAATTTGGAGATATAATGTCATTTTTTTATTTTTTTGAAGTCTAATGTCACCTCTCGTACATTTAGGAACAAATTGTAAGCCCAAATATTTATTTGAGAACAGAAAACTAATGTTTTCATAATTAAACCAGACAGGAAACTAATGACTTTACCCGACCAGGTTTATTAGATTTAAAAACCAGACGACGTCTTAAATAATAGAAAAATTAAACTTATATATATTTAATCTAATACAAATATGAAAATACTATATGTTTTGATATGAACTTACTAAATTTTAAAATATGAAAACCTAAAGTCCTAAATAACTAATATATGGAGTATGTAATACTAAATAAATTAGGAAATTAGATTTTGAAAGAAAAATATTTAAAAAAAAGTTGAATTCAGTCCAACCACTCGTCTGGTTGAGCCGTTTCGCTGGTCAGACCGGTAATTGGCCGATTCAAATCAAAATGGTCCTAACAAACATAACTAGACCGTTCCATGTCCGGTTCACGTTCAATGGCTTTGGTTCGGTTCGGTTCTAAAAACATAAAAGGAAATAGAACTCTTGAAACCATGATATCAACATTATATTTAGAAGTTTGTATGAGCATAGATTATTCATGATAAAACTAGGTTACAATCCCGTGTAATGCACGAGTTAAATAAATTTACTGTTATATGGTTAATAATATAAAATGTTATGTCTTAAATATTATGTATTATACGGATTGAATAGACCATGTAGTACACATTTGAAAATTAGAAGTTAATATATTTGAAATTTTAATTACGGATAGTTATTAATTAATAAATAGCTATTATAGCATTTATAATTAAGAGGAAAAAAACGATAAAATCAATTATTATATGACATAAATTAATGATAAGTGTCTGAATTTATTTTTATTTAGTAATACAGAGATTTTTATGATTGTTATAATAAACTAGCTAAAATTTTATTTCACATGGGGCGGTGCTACAAACTAAAGATAATTGTTCCCTTGGATCTTTTGTTGTAATTTTATTGACTAGACATGTGAGTATATATTGAAGATTTGAAGGAGAATCACGATGCTATTTTTCTTCTTAATTTCTTGTATATCGTTACGTGGTCTAGTATATTACTTTACATCTGTTACTTTGATTTATTTAGGCGATGTCGAGCTACAAATGAAGAAAAGACGTTTAAACCCCTAATGTTTCTTGTACACGTTAGATAAAAGTAAATTTTTTTCGTATTAAATATTAAAGTACAAGATTAAGTTAATACATAGCCAACAAGGGAATGTTATATCATTCTAAAATTGCGTGGTATTATATACAAAAGAGTGGGAATTGGGGAGATACGCACTATCATTTTATGGTTAAAATGATAATTTAAAGGATTTACCAAGAAGAATAACATATTTCAATCAGTAAATATCCTTGACTAACATAATTAAACAAGTTTGATACACCCACTATAAAACAAGTGTACTTTTCAAACTAAAATTATAACTTAACTAATTTTAAAAAAATATAAAAATTTCATGTGTAAATAAAAACTTGTAAACAGATTATTGTTTATGTAACATCAGACGCCTCAAACTATAAACATGTTAATTTTGCTCACTATAAGCTTACGAATTTGTTTTTACTTGCCCTAATGAAAACTTTTCAAGAAGGTCATCAATTCTTAGATTGATGTCAACTGATCACGTTTAACTGAATAGTTCTAATTTTATCCACAACCAATACGTTCAAAATGTGTTGGTGATATTAGATACATGATATTTCGTATAAACCTAATATCTATTATGTTTATGGTCGATGTAAGATTTGCCTATTATGTTACAGTTTATACATTTCAAGAAATTTTTATATACACAAAGTCACAAACATAAATTAAATTCGTGAATAATTTTACTTCTTATATGGATATAGACCTAGAATTTATAAAATACGAATAATAATAAGATATAAAAATAAGAAGATTTTGATTGTTTTTTTGGGTGTTTTTATTGAATGGAGATGGTGAGGGGGACAACAGCGTATCTTGAAAAATCCTGAAAATTCGATTCAGTCGCTTTATAAAGCCAAACATATCCTTCTTTTTATTATTATTATTATCATTATTATTATTATTATTTTCCTATTCCCCCTCCATTATTAAACAACTCAACTCCTGTTTTATGCCCTGTTAAACACACTTGGATCCAAATTACACCTTGGCTTTGCTTTGATTTCTGTCGAAAATCTTCTAATCTATCTTCGATTTCACATGCTTTCTTTATCTTTATTATTAATTCAAGATTACAGAGAAGAACAGTGAATGTGCTGCTGGTGTTTGTCTTCTTCCTTCACGCATGTTTTAGGGTTTCAACACCACCATTTTTAAATTCAATTCAAACCCACAAAGTTCCGTTGGAATCTGGGCTTCTCGTGCATCTTTTTAGGGCTGCAAACACACCCATGCTTGTCCCTTGAGATGAATTCAGTAAATCTTTTAAAATACCCTTTTTGTGCTTCTGTTCTCTCTCTCCCTCTCTGCAATTTCTTGTCTTTGATCATTATTCTTTAGTGGGTTGTGTGTTTTCTTGACTAAAATCACACAAAACAATGCTGCAATTATGTGATTTCAGGAAAAACTTTATATTTTGCTGATAAAGTTATCTGTCAAGTGTCTATAACTAGCCACTGGCTGTCCTTTGAGGCAAAAGTCTACAAATCCTCACACTTTTGGCACTAATTTCACACCCCCACTGTTTTACTTCAGTGACATGAAGTTTGGAAGAGAAGAACATCAAGAACAAGCTTGAAGAACAAGAACAACAATGGGTTTGAAGATGCAGGGGGGTCATCATCACTTGGTGGCAGTGAGTTTGAATGAGCAACAATTGGGGACCAAAAGAAAGTACACATCATATATTCCAAGAAAAAATCAAGGCAAATACTTGGTGTTGTGGATAATTGTTTTTGGGTTTGCAGCAATTCATGTTTATAGATGTATAGATGCAGGACATCAAGAGAGAATTCAAGAGGGGTTAGTGAGTATGTGTGATCAAAGGGCTAGAATGTTACAAGATCAGTTCAGTGTTTGTGTTAATCATGTTCATGCCCTTGCTGTTTTGGTTTCTACTTTCCATTATTACAAGAATCCTTCAGTAATTGATCAGGTTTGAACCCTTTTTTTTATTTTTTAATTATAATTTTTTGGTATTCTTGTTTGTGAGATTTTATAGTTACTTGACTCAATTTCTGCCAGATTAATGGTAATCTTTGTTTTTTTTTTGTTTAATATATAATACTAATCTTTTGTCTTTTGGGTATTTTCCTCTTTATCTAATTATGGTTAGGGCAAGAAGCATATTTGGGGAAAATTCAAGAAACAATCACTAGATAAAAACCTAAATTGAGAACATAATTTATTCAAAGAATTGCAACAATTGAGGCGTATTGTTACAGATCTCACACATCTAATTATCAAATTGTATCATTTGATTTTGAAGTTGAATGTTGTTATCAATTGTTTCTTGCAACTTTATTAGAATTCATATCAAATCTCAAGTTGGAAATTTTATTGTTTGACCTCGAATGTCAACAGTCAAATGGGAAAACTAGTTCTTCATATTTCAATGATGGAATTTATATAATGCAGGATACATTTGCAGAGTATACAGCAAGAACTGCATTTGAGAGACCATTATTAAGCGGGGTGGCGTATGCACAAAGGGTTATGAATTCTGAAAGAGAAGACTTTGAAAGTCAACATGGTGGGACTATAAGAACAATGGCCAACAAGGAGCCCTCCCCTCATCGTGATGAATATGCACCCGTGATTTTCGCTCAAGAAACTGTTTCTTACCTCAATTTGCTAGATATGATGTCGGGCGAGGTGAAATTCGTTAACTTTATTGATTATAATTCGTTAATATAATCAGGGTATTCGGCTATTTCATTGAAAACAAGAATTTGAAAGTCTTGAATTTGATCACAGGAGGATCGAGAGAATATCTTGAGGGCTCGGTCAACCGGTAAGGCAGTGCTCACAAGCCCTTTTAAGCTGTTGGGCTCTCATCATCTCGGAGTCGTTTTAACCATTCCTGTTTACAAATCTAAGCTACCCCCGAATGCATCTGTTCGCGATCGTATTGAAGCTACCGCAGGGTACTACATCCAAATTCATTACTAAAAACCCTAACTTTTTACCTGTTTATAATCATGCAATATCACATAATTACTTTCGATATGCCTGTTTATTGAGGAAAATCTAAAAGCAATTGTGTTTTTGCTTAATAATATCATTTATATGCTAATTTGATGATTATGAAAACAGATATCTTGGTGGAGCATTTGATGTTGAGTCCCTTGTTGAAAACCTTCTCGGTCAGCTTGCTGGAAACCAGGAGATTATAGTAAAAGTGTATGATGTCACCAACACGTCGGATCCTCTGATAATGTATGGCCGCCAGACTCAAGAAGGCGATCAGACCCGTGTACATGTGAGCAGGCTTGATTTCGGTGATCCGTTTAGGAGGCACCAGATGACGTGTAGGTATCTGCATAAGGCGCCCATCTCATGGACCGCGATCACCACTGCATTTTTGGGCTATGTGATTGTGTTCTTAGCTGGTTACATGTTTTATACGGGTGCCATTCATATTGTTCAAGTTGAAGACGATTTTGACACGATGCAGAAGTTAAAAGTCCGAGCAGAAGCTGCTGATGTTGCCAAATCTCGGGTTAATTCCCTTAAGCTTTAAAATCATTAATGATGTTATAAAGCAAAAGCATTTTAGTAAATCTTTGTGTTTTGAATGGCAGTTTCTTGCTACTGTATCACATGAAATCAGAACTCCCATGAATGGCATCCTAGGTAGCATTCTTGCCCTTAGTATTTTAATCTTTTTGGTCTGTTTTATATACGTTAGCGTGTTGGATTTAACAAGCGTGCAATTGGGGTTTTAGGGATGCTTGCTTTGCTTCTAGATACGGATTTAAGTTCAACACAAAGAGATTATGCTCAAACGGCTCAGGCTTGTGGACGGGCTTTGATCACTTTGATTAATGAAGTGCTTGATCGGGCTAAGATAGAAGCTGGGAAGTTGGAATTAGAGGCAGTCCCGTTTGATCTACGGTCCATATTAGATGATGTACTCTCGTTATTTTCAGAAAAATCTCGAAATAAAGGTGTTGAGGTAAATATAAAACATACTGTTTTTTGTTCTCATGACTTGTTTTTCCCTTTTTATTGATCTGATTTTGTTATCGTTTTCTTGAAATCAAAGTTGGCGGTTCTTGTATCGGATAAAGTTCCCCAAATTGTGATGGGTGATCCGGGAAGATTTAGACAAGTGATAACGAATCTTGTGGGAAACTCCGTTAAAGTGAGCAAATTTCATGATCTTGAATTGAATTTTATTGAAATGTTGCAAGATTCTTATAAAGATTTGATCTTTTTGACAGTTTACCGAACAAGGGCATATATTTGTTCAAGTCCATCTAGCTGAACATTCAAAAGCTGTACAAGATGCAAAACTTGATACTTGTATGAATGGAAGATCTAACGGCCCCCAATCGAAAACATTAAGTGGTCGTGAAGCTGCAGATGACCGAAACAGTTGGGACAAATTTAGGCACTTAATAGCAGACGAAGAATTCCCGTTTCAAGTGCTAACAACTGACGGGAATTCTCAGAATGTTAATCTTATGGTCTCGGTTGAAGACACAGGAATTGGGATCCCGTTACACGCTCAAGAACACATTTTCATGCCTTTTATGCAAGCTGATAGTTCAACTTCTAGACATTATGGTGGAACAGGGATTGGGTTGAGTATTAGCAAGTGTCTGGTTGAGTTAATGGGTGGTCAGATTAGCTTCATTAGCCGACCGCAAATTGGTAGCACGTTTTCTTTCACGGCTAAGTTTTTACGGTGCGAGAAGAACACAGTAACAGACCCCAAAGGTCTCTTTACGATGAATTACCGACTTCTTTTAAAGGGTTGAAAGCAACAGTTGTTGATACAAAACCCGTTAGAGCTGCAGTAACAAGATACCATTTAAAACGGTTAGGTGTTTTCGTGGAGGTCGTCAATAGCATAAAAACAGCAGTTTCGAGTTCTTGTTCTTGTTCGGGTCAACCCGATATGATCCTAGTTGAGAAAGACGTGTGGTTATCGGGTGATGATTTGAACAACGTAAAGGTTTTCGGGCACGCGTTAAAATCCCCTAAAATGATCCTTCTTGCTACGAATGTAACCAGTGGTGAATTCGATAAAGCAAAAGCAGCGGGTTTCTCTGATACATTGATCATGAAACCTTTAAGAGCAAGTATGGTTGCAGCTTGTCTTCAACAGGTGCTGGGAACCAGGAAGGCAGAACAAGGTAAAGTTATGGCAAACGGGTCGGTTTATCTTCGGGGATTGCTTTGCGGGAAGAAGATATTGGTGGTTGATGACAATCGAGTGAACCGTAGGGTCGCAGCCGGTGCACTAAAGAAGTTCGGGGCTGAGGTCGAATGTGCCGATAGCGGGAAAGCGGCTCTAGATTTGCTTCAAATTCCACATGGGTTTGATGCTTGCTTTATGGATATTCAAATGCCTGAAATGGATGGGTACATATCATTTTACTTCATTACATTTCATAACTATTATCACACACCATGATATACTAATATTATGACTTTCTTTCAGATTTGAAGCCACACGACTTATTCGGAAGATGGAAAGTAAGGTAAACGAGCAGCTAACCAACGGCTCAATGGACGGGTGTTGTGACCATCGAACCACCGAATGGCATTTACCGATCCTAGCCATGACTGCTGATGTGATCCAAGCCACATTTGAAGAGTGCCAAAAAAGTGGAATGGATGGTTACGTGTCGAAACCGTTTCAGGAAGAAAATCTTTATCAAGAGGTTGCGAAGTTTTTCGAGTCCAAACCCGCCACAAATTCATAAGACACGACCCGAAAAGAACTGCCAGCAAGTTTTGCATATCTTGTGCTGGTGTGGCGCATATTTTACGAGCATTTGATGGTATTGGCGTTTTCGGTTTCTGAGATCTCGTGAAACCGGTGGTATAGTTTTGGGCGACCCGTTGTTACCCTTACTGACTTTGGATCTAACTCGATTTGCTTTTAGACGGGTTGACCCGTGGCATGTTTGTATAGATGGTTTATGGAAGGGAGAAAGTTGTATGTTGTGACCGATTGTGTTGTATTGTGTCGCTAATGTGGTGTCGGTATAGGTATTGAGAGCTGCTGGAATCACACGTTAAATGTTGTATGATTGGCTTTGAGCAACATACTTGCATTTTTGGTTCATTCTAGTTGTAACGAAACCGAATGACTTCTTTGTTGTGTCGTCAAATGACCAAACAAACACGTGCCCATGTTCAACGGAACAAAACAATAGTACGTCATTCTTTTTGCATAAAACTTGAAAAAGAATCATAAATCAAAACAACTTTTATGGTTTTTTTCAATCAAAGTCTTCTTGTCTGACTTCAATGTTAAATGTTCTTTTATCTTTAAATCAAAAATCAACAAAAAAACTTTTACTTACAGGTTTCATCTTTGAATCCAATTTTGCTTTTACTTTAACCTTCTTTAAGGCTATCTACCAGTTACGTTTTTTTCATAATGTTCCCATTTATATGAAAATATTTTGTAGACTTGTATATGGGTAACTTAGATAACGATGCAGATGACTTTTGATCCATATGAAATTAGTTTGTCTATAATTTCTGGTTTTATTTTATTCTGTTTTCAACTATAAACCTTATGTATAATGGATTTCACATTATTAATTCAATCGCTTTTAGTTTTGTTCTATCAAGTTTGGATTTAAAAATAATTTTACCTGTATCAATTAGATTCGTAATTATTCATTTGAAAATAATGTTATTTTTCTTCTTGTTAAAATATGTTTTTGTAAGATGTACAATTGTTTATGAAGAATGTACAACAGCCTAAGAGCATTCACAGTGAATTCATTATTCTTATTTATATAATTATACTAAAAATCATTATATTTTTTTTTTCTTTTCATTTAAATAATACTTTCTATACTTTTATTATTACTTTTTTTTATTCATCAACTCACAAACACTTTCAAAAATATTAAAAAAATTATAAGGATTGAACAGTGATTCTTCAAATATACCAATTTACAATAATATTTTTTTTTTCCTTCACTCACAACCACTCAAAATCATTTCATATAATATACCAAAAATATTCATATATTTTTAAAAATTTCACTGTAAATGCTCTAAGCTAGGTAGAAATGTACTTAAAGTGGGGACACTGCTGGAGTGTTTCAGTTGGTGCAGAGAGGTCTGTTTACTGTGTGGACTGCCTCATCTTTGACCAATTCAACTTGGGTGAAAATTTATTATTAACCTTTTCTAGCTGCTACAATTGTAATGATTTAGCAGTTTGACTCTTTCTCTATATCGAATTGTGAAATTTAAAGTTGTTTAACTTTTGTTAAAGCATTCACAGTCCGTTTTTTATAAATCTTTAATTACGTTTTTTATATTATAGAGAATTGTTATTAGTGTTTGTGAGTGGAAGATAGAGAATATGTTACTGTTCATCTCTATATTTGATAAAATACTGTTCATCTCTATTAATTTTTGAATATTTGTTGAAAGTGGTTGTGAGTGGAATAGAGATAAAATGTAATGATAAAAATATAAAAAAATATTATTTTATTGAAAAGAAGAGAGAAAAAATAGTGATTTTTAATGTAATTATAGAGATGTAGATGGAGAGTGGGTTGTGAATGCTCTTAGTCTCCAACTGATTTAAGCAAAACGACAGTGTTTCACAACTAAAAGCGTATAGATTAAACTTTAGAGCATTTGGAGTCGACCCGACTTAAAAAATGTGGGCGTGGTGTTCCCGGGTCAGAAACCCCAAAAACCAATTGATTTCTTTTTTGTTCAAACGGCAAAGCGCTAAAAATTCACAGCTCCGAGGTCTTTTTTCTTTCACTGGGACCGGGGGATTGGTATATTCAATATTTCCCTATGGAACAAAGCTTATACTTTTCATCTGACAAACTAATTAATCGTGTGTTATAAAAAATTCACTTGCACTTCGACTTGTTAGTCATCTTTTTGAGTTTGCACGCAGTCTCCATTGACATTTATTTTTGCAGTCCACAAGCGTTAAAACAAAATATAAAGAACGAGCATCAGAATTGTTCAAAATGTTGAGGATGGTTTACAAAACAAGTTTACAACAATGTATCCAATTTGGCATACACATGAACTTACTCCACATGACACCTTAACTTTCTCAAAATAAATGAGCATAGTAATCTTTCAAAACATAGGACATGATAACGGGCCTATAAATATATCCAAGGGGTCATTCATCTTAAAAAAATGATAGACTAATTGTAAGGGTTAAACGCGCTTCGAAGACCACCCAAGTTTAAATATAGTAGGAGATGTTAGAATGATGCATTGGTGTTCAATTTTATTATTTTTATTTATTGAAAATTTAAGCAACTTTTTAACAAGTCTAAACAGTAATTAAATGAAAATCAACAAGCCGTGTTTATAACCTCAAAAATTAAAATCTTATATAATAATATATTTCATAAAACATTATGGTCATTTAAAAAACTTTCATAAATATATATTTTCCGACTCTAAGACATAAGTCCTAAATTTCAATAGATGTCCCGATCATAATTTTCCACAAGTAAGAAATTATCAATCGACCAGAAATTATTGCTTGGACCACTTGACTAACTTTTAGAAACTCGATTAAATCGTTTTCCATTGTTAACTTAATATAATAAAATCTTTACATCTATATCTTTGACCAACTAAACATCAAAAGATAACTTCAAATAAAAAGTAATAGCATTTTGTTTAAGTTTTTTTTAACTTCAAAACGTTATTTAAGATATGTAAAGTTTATATAGTTTGGTGCAAAGGTGTACAAATCGGGTTGAAAACCAATTTCAACAAAAGTCAAAACCATATTTTTTTTTGAAACTAGCTTGGGTTGAAACCGATTTGGGTAAGAGAAATGTCAGTTTTAAATCAGGTTGAATCGAGTTTGAAACCTGATGGACTCGAGTTTTACAAAGTTGAAATTGTTTTCACCAAACATTGTTAAGAACTAATCTTAAACGCATGGGTTCCGTCAGGCTGAAACCAAGTTGGAGTTAAACCGGTTTAACAACGGGTTTCTAGTCGGATCGGGTTTCCGGTTTCGCTTTTGAAACAGCTTTTTCCAACTCTAGTTTGGTGAACCTCAAAGGCTCAAACGGTGATGATCTAAATTATCAGAGCCCAAAAAGATGACTAAATGTACTGGGCCGATACCATCCTTCTTAATGGCTATGTATTATTGCACAAACAACTTTCCAATAGTTGTTTGTTACATAAATAATTTTCTTAACGTGCTCTCTTACTTACAAAAGATACTTTATCATTAATGAAATATTGAAAAAAGGGTCCACAAGGGAAAAAAAATTCACATAATATAAAATATAAATACATATTAGAAAATTTTAAAATACAAAATGTTTTTTTCATACGAAACGTACGAAGTGTGGGGGTGGAATTATCACAGAGGAAAAACTAATTATCACAGAAGAAAAACTAATAATCATGCAAAAAGACTTACACTTGCTTGATATTATCACACAGAGATAAAACTTTTAAGAGAATACATTTCTACGTGATAAATTCACCTTTGCGTGATTTCATATCTGTGTGCTGATTTCTAACACTTGCTTTATAATTTTACATATAATGTTTCAACTTGTGTAATTATTTCGTATACTTTGTATGAAAAAATTACGTTGTAAAGTAACAATCCTCCACATGTATAATTGAGGCATTTTATTATACTTTACGTATGAACTTTACTTGTATTAAAAGACTAAAAGTAAATAAAATATAAAAAAGTCGAATAAATGTAAAAAAATACGTCATTATTCACTCATTGCGTTTAACTTAAAATTATTTCTTCACTATCATCGGTCGTCGTTGATACAGAGAGTACTCGTTGATACGGAGGCACCAGAAATGCATTCTCCTAAAGCGGAGTGACCCAAATGCAAAGGTTTCCTCAAACTTAGCAACACTAAAAACTTTCTGATAGCGGATGTCATTGAATAATGAATTCGCTAAAAGCAAAATGATATGGAATTAAAAAAAGTCCAGATGTTTGAAATTATAAACAACTTTTAATACGATTTCCAATTGTTTGAAACGTTGAATAGAATTTAAATGAATTCCAATTGTTTTTGTGGTTTTAACCCTATGTATTCATCTTTGTGATGCACATTTTCAGGTAAACGAAAGATGAAAGCCAAATTGGTAGAAATAATAAACTTAGATGCCAATATGCCATGATCGTGTTAAAGATATTTTATATATGATTGTATATTCTACAAGCTACATGCTATTATTGAGTGTTTGTTATTTTCTTTTACTTAGACGTGTTATTATGTGGGTTTAAAATCGGATATCCGAATTTTGGATGAAAATTTCGGAAATCCGAAAATTTCGGAGAGTGAATTTCACTACGAGAATCTGAATCCGAAATTTCGGATATTTTTTCAGATTCGGATTCAGATATCTGAACGGATATCGGAATTCTAAGAAAATATGTATTTAATAATTTAAATAAAAATGTAATTTTTTGTTATTTTTTTTGAATTTCTGAAGTTTTTACAAAAATATCCGAAATGCCTAACTAATATTTATTATTTAATAATTTTTATAAAAAATATTTCAGATAAGTTGAATATGCAAAAATTCTTAAAAACACTATCCGAATCCAAATTCGAAATTTCAAATATCCAAAAGGTCAGATATTTTGGATTCGGTTTTGAATATGTATATTTCCCTATGTGTTATGGCCTTATAGGTTTACATACGAATATAACTTAATTCAATTTAATAATGCTTATTTGATAAATGTGATATTCAAACTGTTAATAACTATTTTACAATATTTTATAGTTTTCAACTACACGCATCCGATTGACGTATGATTATCGTAAATTCCTTTCTTTTCTAGACATTGTTCTAAGAAATTCATATGAAATGTTTTAAGTTATATCCAATAACATGGTATTGGTACATAGTACGGTATGCACATATATTTGGAAATCAATAAACTTTTTTCTAGCAACAACTAATGCAATTATTTTTTATTACAAGTAGTCCGTGAGACTATACATTATACTCCCGTGACCGGGGCGAGCGTGGTTGGTATAGCAGATTAGCAGGGTTGTTAGTTGTGGAACACCGCCTTGTGCGAACGCCATGGCACTTGAGATTTGAGTGTGGTCATTGGCGTTGCCTCTCGTATATTGCCACATCTCTTGTGATTAGGTTTAGTCACGCAAGAGACGTGGTGTATTACACATAGCCTGAGTGTCAAACCCAACCAACTCCCTGATTAAGTTTTTCCAAATAAATACCTTTAATCACATCGCGCTCATAGTACGATGATATGGTTTCTCTTGAAATGAATCTTACATTGAAATTGTATTTTTAGTTGTACCTCGTTTCACATTTGTAGCGAAGTGATTTTTTTCATTCAGAACATTCAATATATGTTGCCAATTGTTTACTATATTTTATATAGAAAACTACACACATAAATATGACGTAGTTTTGTATCTAAAGAATAAATTTAGGTGGTGAAATTGTTAAATAGAGAAGCAAACACTTCTTGTGTATCGGTGGTTTGAACAAAGTAAAAAATAAAAGTTTAAACTTTATAGAAGTAATAATGGGGTAGTTTAAGAATAGTACCAAGTTTTTGACAAAAAAAGTTAAAGAGTAAATTTATTTTTAGATGTTTGGTTATCTTCTTAACAACAAAGCCTTGCCTCCCGTGACCACTCTGACAAACGATCATCTTTCCACTCGAAGAAGAAAGCGTGGTGACATGGCCCAGCCTCCCAATGAGGAAATCTACAATTGAAAAACCTTTTGAGTAACCTGGAGCATATGGTCTCAGACGATAGTTGAACTTACGATCTTGTATTTGAGAAGCCATGAGACTACCACTAGATGAGAATGATTCATGGTAGATGTCGGGTTATTTCATTATAGTTAAAAAAAATTCAAGAAAAAAGTATAAGTTGAAAAACTAAATTGAGATTGTGTGTTTTTTTTAAATACGCGTTACACGCCCGTGAGTAGGCGAGGAGGAAAACTGAAATCACGCGCAAAATGCGGACACACTAAACTTTGGTATTCCGCTAAACCTGCTTACACGGCTGTTAAAAAGGTCTCCAAAAAATTAGTTTTAAAATCTATAAATATTATATCGAACTTTTAGTTACAAATAATCTTTATGATTTATTGTAAAAGTTATATTCAGTGGTTTTTTGTTTTGAAGTTCAGTATTATTGTTTCAAATAAAATGTATCAAGTGTTTCTTGCGCCAACACCTTGAGATTTTTAAGAGAAGCACGCTTCATTATTTTAAAAGAAAATAACTTTTTTAGTTAAATATGGTTTATTGTGGGCAAAAATTCTCCGAGTTGAGCTAAGAGTTTTTCTCAGCAATGGGTTTTCTACTGAGGGGGTTGGGGGTGCGGTCTCGGCTGGGAAACGAATAGGTGGGCCCGATTAAAATAACACCTATTCTCCGAAGCAGGGTCGCACATTTGCCGTTCAAAAAAAAATATGGTTTTACTGTTTGACATTTGAGAAAAATAATTATTTTTTACTTCCGAAGATTAAGAATATAAATATAACTTTAAAGGTTTTATTAGTTTTAATTTTAGTGTAAAAGTTTAATCAATTGTTTGATTTTCAGTCTGCTGATATTAAACTTTGAATCGAAAGAAAATAAATTATGAAACTTTTAGACTTAAATTTATATATTTAAATTTTTTTGAGAAAAATTTGTTATTAATCGAATTTGATTTAATCCATTTGTCGCGGGAATAAGCACCTATTACACGTACAAATACCATTGGGCCAAATACCGTTTACAAGTCATAACCTTGCTCTAAACTAAAATGTGGTCTAGATCATCCACTTACACTTGTGTATTTTAAGTAATTATAACTATATAACATTGTTTTGAAACATCAATTATCAATTATAACAAATATATAACAAACGTAGAACAATAAGTTTAAGTTATCAATGAGATGAACAAACAGTACTCTAGTCAACACCGACCCTTTCAAACTACTTCTAATACACCCATTCAAACTTCAAATTTCAAATTTCAAGTTCCCTAATTGGTCAACATTCAACTTTCCGCATCCCCATTTCTTTTCTATAATATTTTCTTTCTTTTACACTTTCCTAATCTCACGCGTTCTTTTATGATTAAACTGGATGTTTGATGTAGATTGAGGTGACGATACCGAGCTTTTCCGATGCCGATGCTAACAAGATCCGGTGGACGATACCGGAATAACCTACGATAGGGAAAACGTGGAGAGGTGGATATATGAAGATGGAAAGAACACTTGTCCCGTGACCGGTGTGGTTTTAACGAGCCTTGAGCCCGTGCCGAACCACACAATTAGAAGGATGATTCAAGACTGGTGCGTTGAGAACAAGTCGTATGGGTTCGACCGCATCCCCACGCCTCGAGCCCCCCCTAGCTCGTCTCAAGTGTTGCAAATTTTATCGAAGATTGTCGCGATGAGGGCTAAGGGAAATGCGGAAGGTGTTAGGGAGATGGTGGTGAAGATCAAGGATTTAGCGAAAGAAAGTGAGAGGACTAAAAAGTGCATTGTGTCAAATGGGTCAGCTAAAGTGTTGACCGACACATTCGAGGCGTTTTCTGAGGATCAAGAAAACGCCTCGGTTTTGGAAGATATATTGTCAGGTTTAACCCTGATTCTTCCGTTTGATCAAGAGACCAAGTCTGGTCTCGGGTCAAACCAATCATTACGCTCCATTGTGAAGATCTTAAGGCTCGGGACCTTATCGGGGCGAAGGAACGCCGTGTTGGTACTTAAAGAACTCCTATCAACCGAACAACCCAAACTCGAGCAATTCGCGAACATTGAAGGCGGCATCGAAGCATTAGCAAAACTCATCAAGGAGCCAATTGACCCAACCACAACAAATGCTTCACTACTAACCATTTACCATTTGGTCACTCCATCAGCATCTTTTAACCACAAGGAAACCCTAATCAAAAAGCTTCTCCAAACCGGTTTAACCGAAAAGCTACTAGAAATGCTTGTAGACTGCTCGAGAAGCGTATGCGAGAAGGCGTTAGGCGTACTCGAGGGTCTTTGCAGCATCGATGAAGGGCTCGCGATAGCCTACACGAATGTGTTAACTGTCCCGGTGCTGGTGAAGAAACTGTTGCGTGTTTCGGATATCGCGACGGAGTTTTCGGTGTCGAATCTTTGGAGATTGAGTAGATATGCTAAGAAGATTGGAGATGAAGAAGATGTAGCCATTGAAGCACTTCAAGTAGGAGGTTTTCAGAAGCTTTTGTTGCTGTTGCAAGTTGGATCTTCTGTGAAAACAAAGGAGAAAGCTTGTGAGTTGTTGAAGGAATGGAATGTGCATAGAGAGAAAATTGAGTGTATTGAGTCTATGGATTTTAAGAATCTTAATAGACCATTTTGAATAGATTTAGGAATGTTAGTTATTTAACTCAACAAAAAATTAGCAGAAAAAATTCTTTTGCATATAAGAATAGTGTAGGGATAGGCAATTGATTGTATTGGTAGTTTCATTTTGTTATTTTGGCCTTGTTGATGAATTTGGCATTTTTATTTGATTACAGTGATTTAAAGTGTAAATTAGGTTGTTAATAACTGATTTTATTCGTTGAATTATTAAACTTTAATGAAAAAAAGTATTACGGGATTCATTAACCAATCTGTATCATCTCCAGCCTAAAAATCTAATAGAGACTTGGGTTTGAGATGGTTATTGAAGTTAACCGATATCACGAAATGCAACGTTATACATACTTCAGTTAGAGCTCGGAGCTAACAATCTTGGCTCGTAAGATCATATACTCTACTACAATACATGCATTCTTAAAACATACATGTGAGTTTATGTTAGTGAGTCTAAAAACATTAATTACAACAATTATTACTATACAAACGACATGTCATATTAAATCCATTAAAGTACAATAAACTTTTTACCAAATATTGCATGTTCTGAATTATAAAGAAGTCGATACCAGTCTAACGTAATGTATCAATGTCTGTTGTAATGACGTCTCTTCTTAAGAAGTTAAATGTTTAAGTCTAACAATTTAAATTTAAAGTATATCTTGGAAGTTGGTGAGTTTACGATAAACAAGAAAAAGAGAAAGAAGATACAAACACAAATATCGAAGAACTTTTGTTTAGATTTCGATGTCTCCTAAAATCATAAAATGTGTTAATTACAAAATTCTAATTCTGATAAATAAAAAAAGGAATTCAAAAGCTAATTAAGATAACTAATTCCAATATTCCCGATTTCGCTTTCTCTTCATAATAAGAGAAAATAAATAAAGCTTATCTAAAACAAAAACTAAAATATCTTGATCTAAATAGAATATCGAATCTCTAGATTGTATAGTACGTGACTACCTCCGATGTTTTTTTTTTCTTTCACTATTATTATCATTGTTTAACTCTTTTTTTAAGAAAAGATAATTATAATTTTTTTAATTATCCTAACCTATAAAATAATGCAGAAAACTGAAAACACGCTTAAAATGTTTATTAAGTATTCAAATGACATCTTTTTCTTCCGTATATTCGAACCATTCACACAATTAGTCATGTTCACACTAAGATTAAGCTGTGGTTTTTGTCCCATTCTTCTGATTCGCAATATTTCTAGCTCACATTTTTAACAAGTGTATCCAGTAAAATATTATAAAATGTAGAATCAAATCCAATTATGACATTATTTTGACCCATAATTGTCTATACAGTTTATTATATATGACAATGACAATAAACTATGAAACAAACAAGTCAACAGCTGATTAGGCAATGAGAAGGGATTATCAGATCTGCCAAATTATCTAGTCTTTTATTTGTAATTACCATATGATTTATTTATTGGTGTTTATTCTAAAGTTGTTAGGATCTATTTTAGAGATATTATTTTTGGTGAAAGTTTGTTTATTGTTATTATTATTATTATTTTGTTGACCTTTTAAGTTGTATCAAGAAACTTTGAGATTTCTTGAAGTTTTTAGGTAATCATTGAGTTTCTAGTCATTTGAAGATGAACTTTGCCTTCCATAATTATATGAGGTGCATTGATTCCACATATATCCTCAATTTAATCAGGTACTTTATTAACCGATTCACTATGCTTATCACCTTCCAAACGTATTGATTCAAGATTCAAATGATCTTAACCAACGAATTTCCAATCAACTATGGGCTATGGCAGCCGGAACACCATTCTTATTTCTTTTTTTTTTAAAGGAGCACTTCATTAAAACAAAACAATACGACTTATCTCCAAGATAGAGATAAGCGCCCAAGCAATAGTTACATCATATCAATCGAAAACTTACACCAACCTTTCCAATATACCATGCCTTTTTTAAACCTACTTATTTCTTAACCACCCTAGATTCATCATTATCACCGGAACAGACCTTAATAAAATTCAACAAAAATAGTGGTCGAAGTATTAGTGGGCCGTATCCCCAAAACAAACAGCTTAGACATTTTTGTAATACATAAAATAATTGGGCCAACCCAAAAACCTTCACCAATACTCGCATATCATGCATAGAGCATAATAGGTTGTCTTGCGGCCCATCTTCACTAGTGTAGAAGAAAACAAAATCCTTGGGCCCCAGGGTATCAACACGACTTGTGTAATTATAAATATAACTTGGATAATTATCAATATAACTTGTATAATTATGTATTTTATAAGCATAATTGTGGCACGGACGAAACTACTCATCCGCCAAAGAACACGTGTCAAGCCCTGGTGACTTCGTACGTTTTGCATGAAAATCACATTTTGTATAGTAACCGACCCCTAGATGTATATACAGATATTAGGTTTGAAACCCATGTATTATATGGATAGAAGAAATTTAACTTATTAAAATCATTAGACAATTAATATTTTATAGGTTGCATGTCATTAGCCATTAATAGAATAATAAATAAAGAAAATCTAAGAAGTTATAAATAAGAAGATTCATATTTTGGATATTTAATTATTTAGTTTACTTATTTAAATCTTTTTCATTTAATAGAAGAGATGCGACAAACAAAAATTTAAACTTCACCAGAAGTTGAACGTGGACTTAAAAACCTTTATGTAGTATATAATATAGATATAGATATAGATTTATAATTTATGTTTTTCTCTATTTCAAGCATTTTTCTTTGTAGTTGATTTTATGATTGATCAAATGAATATTAATCAAAAAGACAAACCTACCAAAGCACGTTGATTCTTCCATGTCAAAAAAATAAGTTTATTTTTGTTATTTTTATATACGATTTCTAATCAATTTTCACTACATGTACATGAACATTTGAACATTTAACCCCTAGTATAAAGACAACACATTTTACGACTCCAACTGTCATTTTAAAATGAAAAACATATTGTGTGTATAGACTTTATAAACTCTATATGATTTGAAGCACACACCAACATAATGATTTGAAAAGTTTGTTTAAGATATAGGGTGCAAGAATACATAGAAAAAGAGCTTGGTATGACAATTTATTGTTTATCACCGTAACACCTAAAACAAATCACATATCAACTAAATACAAGAGTAAGGTTGAGTTAATAGAAAATATCATGCTTCAAATATCACTTTTGTGTTTTAAGCACATTGTTATCAAATGAGATAAAAACTTCACTTTATTAAAGTTTTAAAACTGCTTTAAAAAGAGAGTTAGTGGGGATAATGGTTTGTTAATTGATGATATAGTTGGATGAGTGGGTGGTTAAACATGCCTTTTTTAAAACCAAATGAAACTGTCGCTAAATTGCAGTGCCAACTTTATACGGCAAGGGTTGAATATTAGCCAAACTTTAGGTCAGGGTTTAATGTAACATTTATCATTCAAAAATAATAATATTATTTTTCCTCACAAACAGTATATTTCCCATCATGTATAAACGTTTTTTCTGTTGACACATCTCAAATCAATCTCTAGACGACCTTGATACAATAAACAAATTGAATCATTCAATTCTTAAACAAAAACCTATAGAACAGTTGCAGGATTTGATGCAGCAAAACCATTGTATGCATCATCCAGCTGATGAAATGGATTGATCACAAAAGGATTATACACTTGAATCTGCAAATCATCATCTCTCTGCTCGTTCAAATCATCCAATGATCCACCATTGTTGTCATCTTGATAGTAGAAATAGTTATTAGAAACCAAAAGAGGTGCAAGAATCACCGAAGCTTCCAACAACACTTCCCAACTCACAATATTATTGTTATTATTACCAATTTGGATTAACGAGTGTTCTTCCTTCTTCTCATGGGTTTTAATCGTATAACCACTGTCTTCAAATTGCACCCAATTGTTGAATCTCACAAGGGGCTTGATCTCATCTTCCATTGAGCTTGATGAAGATTCAATGGTGGATGCTATTGGAGACCCTGTGGAAGATGAACAAGATTGATCTGTTAACTGCCACATGCCGTCAAGAAACGTCTCTAGAGCTTGAATTTGGATCTCGGGGATTCGATCAACGAAAGGGTATTCGTAGATCCCACAAAGCGCCACGGATTTGCACCAATCGTAGAATTCGGAGAGGTGATCAGCTTGAACTGCAGCTTTCTTGTACACACCAAAAGCCATCATGCAGCTTCTGTAAGGCAATTGGATCAGATGATCCAATACTGCTACTATTTCGCAGCGGAAGTTGCTGTAGCAAAAGAAGCTGTCGCGAACGATGTATTTCAGTGCACATTGTATGAGAAAGCTTCTGGTAGCAGCCCCTCGCGGCTTGCATTCGATTACTCGATCGATTAGGCTTTGAAGTTGTGGTAAGATCGCGAGTTTGTCGCTAATTCGCTTCATTTTGTCAGGAAAGCTTCGGATTAAGGTTTCTTCCTCTTCATTGACATGCTCTTCATCTTCATTTTGGTCATCTGGATCTTCGCATTCGTCTACGCAATCGATTGTGAGACAATCTAACGCCTCATTGAGGAGATTAGCATAACATGAAATGAAATGGGTATAATCACGTGAGTTGGCCGAGGAAGTGTCGTAAAAGGTGCACGGATTTAGCGACAGGTGACCATTGGAACGAGTCCACAGAAGCTCGGTTCTAAACGGGCTGTTATACGGCAGTGCACGAAGCAAACGGTGTAGAAGAATCAAGCACTTCAAAGCAACTCTCCAGCATTTCGTCTTACTAAACCGTCGGGAAAAACAAGACGCGAAAGCGCGATAAGACTCAGGCGAAACCGCAAATATTTTCAACAGTTGGAGGACATACCGATCACGGAGCGGTATGTCCTCAGGAGATGTAGCCTTTACTAGTATCGTATCAATGTCACAAAAGCCTCCAACCGTAGCGATTTTCGCGTAACTCACAATCGCGGTTTCTTTAACCGAAGTGTACGCTCGTTGAAACCGCCTATGCATTTTTTTTTCTCGTGTTTTTGGGTAGTTTGTTTTGATGTGGTGAAGGCGAAAAACATTAAAAGGTGGAATGTTTATAAGTTGTTAAGGCTGCTGGCATGAGACCGTTGTTTACGATGAAGATCTAACTGGCTGAACGTTATTTACGATGACAGTTGGAGACAAAGGACAAAGCTCTTGAAATTGTCACATGATTGACGAATGCAAGTGGAGTTAATGTGGCCAAATGTGTCGTGTACAATGTAATGTAGTGAATGGTGTGCAGGCCATGGTGAGTAACAAATTTTATGAGTTTAATAATGGTGCAGGCCATGGGTGTACGAAATAAATTAAAGTTGGAGACAGTGATTGTGTTGTTAGTATGTAGTGGTTGCTTTGTTTGAAATATATTTTTATATTCAATTCAATTCAATGTGGAACGTATGATTCGTATATATATTCCATTTATTTTGTAATTAGAATAACATATGTTAATGTGTGCTTGTTTTAAGTATTGTTGGGTTAATGCATAAATGCTGTTTGGGCTTAGTGCGGATGGGCTCATAACTCATTCATCTTCTTCATATACTGACTTGTTTTAATAGGGAGAGTTTTGAAAAAAAAAAAAAAAAAAAAACCCATAAATCTTCTCCACCTTATCTAGGGTTTAATTTATGTGATCATCTACTCAACATCTAATTATTCTACATCTATATCAGATCATAGTCACAAACAGATCTTGCTTGTCCCTTATCGCCTGTTCATCTCTGAAGCCTTTGCTTTCGCATTTCTATTTAGTTATAGGATTTCATTGATCGTTTTGATGAAACTTCGGGTTGTCTTAATAGTTATGTTCATGTGATTCATTGTTTTTTGTTAGTTTCATATTTTTCTTGTAGTTTATATTATATTTAAAAAGATCAAGTGTTGCAGGTCTCTTGATTGTTCTTGTTTCTTAAAGATTAATTCAGTATATTTTAGTTTCTTGATATTACTAAGATTGAAAAATATAAAAAAAAAACTTGCATTCTATCTTGTAGGGATATAGTTCATAACTTTTAACTAAAACAACAATATAAGTAGAAAGCATGTATAATAGAAAAAATTACTTAATAAACAAATGCGAAAAACAGGAAGAAGTTATGTTAAGGCGCGTGTTGGGCATGGTTTTTTTATAATGAATTTTAAGTCACTCAATATGAGTTATGACTTATTTGTTATCTATGATATAACAGTATAAAAGTAAAAGTAGATTATATTATCGAAATTGACCATTGAGTCTGAAATTTATCTAAATGTACATTGGAGTTAATAAAAACCTTACAACATCTTTTAATGACGCATCAACACTTACGTATAAATTCAAATGACCATTTGTTTGAGAGCACATCTCACACACAAGAGCCATTTTTGTGTTCAAACATATGGAGCTAAAATAATCCCATATGTTTTCTTTAATACACACTTTTACATTTTTAAATTGTGATCTAACATATGAGGGTAAAATAATCCTTAAAAAGAAAAAGAGGTTCAAAATGCTATTAAACAATTATATTTCCCTTATCAAACTGTTAAATGTCAAACAACACTCAAAATCGGATACAAACATGGATTTTTTTAAGTTGGTTCCCAAATATGTTTGGGTGAAGCCAATCTCAACCCAATTCCATGTCTGGAAGCAGCAAATGGGTCTCAAATCGACGGATGTTAAAAATGGAATTGGATATGTTTGAGTGATGGTCAGTTTGGGACCAAACCAGCTTTCGCAACATTTTAGGTTGTCCATCAATTGCAACTGCTTAATATACAATACAATTTACCGCAACATTTTGACCCCTTTTTAATCTTTTTTTTTTTTTTTTTTTCGTTTCACGCATTTCCTATAACAACTTAAGGGTGGGGTGAAGGGGGTGCTCTAACCACACACCACACCATATCATATACCCACAAATCAAATTATATATTTTATTGCCAGCGGATAGAGTAACCGCTGGCATGTTGAATCTGCACCGTTGGATCTCCCCAAGGATTAATCTTGACCGTAATAAGTCAGCGGTTATTCTTGGTTCTGGCGGTTTCAAGCACTAACAGGAGGTTACTGCTCCTTGACCAAGTCAGCCGAATATTACAACAAAACCTGCAGCTGTGATCCGCATGGTGTTCCTAAAAAATTGGTCTTATTTTTGTTATCAAAAGTTACCTCACACGGATTCACCACGTTCCCTTGATTTAGGGTGGTAACCGCTATGCTTTTCTGTATAAATGCAGCATCAGCTTTAATATTTTCTGCCCAATTTTTGCATTTCATTGTGATCTGCGAGACCTGCAAACACACATGGGAGAGAATGGTATCACAACATTGCAGAAGAGCCTAAGGTATTTGTTTTGTTTGTGAGGATCATTATTTGTTCCTGTTTTATAGACTAACTTTGAATTTATTTGTTAATTTCGAATGAATTAGGTAGTGTCGATGGAAATCCTACATTGGTTCCCGGGGATGTCACAAGCAAGGAATCGATTACGGAGGTGGTCACGACCTCTGAATTTTTTAGTGTGTGTATTTTATTTCCCAATCCCTTTCCCTACCTAAATTTGATTTAAAACATTTTCAGGACCCCAAGTTTTCTTTTTTGGAGGTGGACCATTTAACGACATTAACGACAGAAGCAACATATGATCTTCAAAGGGTAACCGATGTATAGGTCACAGTAGCAGAGCTTGAACTTTCTCGTAGGGGGGGCGGGGGCTAAATCAATTTTTTTAGGGGGGGCGAACTTGATATTTATTTAAAAAATTATACTACCTGACCAAAAATTTACACTACCGGACTAAAATTTAACACTACAGGCGAAAAAAACAGGGGGGGCGGCGGGCCCCCCCGGCCCCTATAAAGATCCGCCAATGGTATATGATGGTAACAGTGTGGAGATAATTTCGTTTGGGTCTAAGTTCAGTCCATACGACAAAGGATGCAAAGATTATTTAGTCAATGCATATGATGAACCCCATCTATTTGTTAGTTATGGGTTACTTGACTTTTCCGTTGATTTGTGGAGGATGGGTTGTAGGGAAATGGATGAAGTTGTTGTCTATATCAAGAATTTCTGAAATTCCATTAATGTTTTGGTGCTACGCTACTTACGGTCCCACTTAAAAAGTTGGTAGTCATGGATGAGTTTGGCAATGTATGTGACTTTAACGAGATATTCAATGGTCTTTGCAGCACGTCCCCAGGAAATACTTGTATACTGTAATAGGTGCAATTTACATTGAGACTCTCATGTCACCAAACACTTAGTTTAATCATATATTTCCATCACGCTTTTACAGTGTTTTTTTTTATAATGTATATGTGGTAAAATGCTATGATTAATTAGTTTCAATATCTTTTTTTTAATGATGTTATCTTCGCTGAGCTTCCCACATGAATAGACATATGGGTATCCCAAGAGCAAACCGAGAGTTCCTTCAAATACGACCCCTAAGTTAAAACTTTTAACTTTCCAACCCTTCAACTTTTTGCATCATATATCTCTACCCCTCAAAGATTTTTGGTTATGCTACTTACCTTAACAACATCCCACTAAGCACAAGCTTAATTAAACGTGATGTATCATGCGTAACGAAATGATTATTAACATTGTTGCTTTTAGATATGAATGAACTAAACATGCTAACGCGTAACAACCTTTATGTCATCTATAGTATTGCTTATTTTTTATCGTTGCAGTGCCCAGCCACCGGACGGGTATAAAACTAGTTTAATATATCAATACAACAAACTCAAACTTAATGACAGCTTATTAACACACCATGCCACCATAAAACACTACACCACATTCACACACAACCTTACAACGTGGAGGTGGGTGTTGGCATTTGCCGCGTGGTGCAGGGCCATGCCGTCGCCTCACGACAGGTGTTCCCCATCCACCCTAAACACACCACACCAAATCCTATTGGCTAATCTCATCATACTCATGTACATAGTAACTTTGCTTTGGGCTCTTAAATTTGTCAAGACATCACTATACCAGGCCATTAAGCCATTTAGTAGTATTTATGAACAAGTTAATCGGTTTTATGTATGGTAATTCCAGAAATTTTAGTGAACCAAAGAACTAAACTTTGACACTATAAAGGGCCATAAACAGGCTAGCAATTTTAATAGCTGGTGTGTTAATTGATGCGCATAACTTATGGTTCAGTCCATTTGCATCAAGTTTTATTTTTAATTGTTCAATACTTATATTACTAAACATTTAAAATGAAGTTTTATGGTTTGATTCTACTGGTGAAGCTTTCTTCTATTACTGTTTTTACCCAAAAATCCTGCACATAAACCAAGTTTTCCTACAAATTTTTGAAAAGTTTTGCTGCTAATTTGGGAAAAAAAACACTAGTAAAACATAAATTTCTCCTAATCTGAAAAAAAATATACCTCAAATACGTGAGCTACACCTTCAGAAACTGAAACTTTCAGAAATGGGATAATTAATATCGCATCGGCTCATACACAACGTCTATCAAAATTATAGCTCGCTGGTAATCAGTATTTCGATGCAAAATCATGAACAAAAACAACCTAATAATCAAAGATTCAACGTCATTAGTTAAAAAAAAATGTGCCAGGAGACAGGTAACATCGATGCAATTGCATACACATCGAGCTGTTTAATACTGGCAATACAAAATTCAATCTATGCTCCGGAAACTTGAATTTCCCTCACTTAATATGAGAGAGTTCACCATAATGAAGCAACAAAAGTGATTATATAAAAAATTAGGGCCTATTTAAACATGATGTTTCAAAACCAGATATAATACAATCCGCAAGTGAATATTTGCAGACGTTTGAATGAAATCGGATGAAATCCGATGGTTTTGAAGTTTTGATTTATGCTTTCGTTGACACGTCCGCCGGGAGCCGGCAAACGTAACGCCTATCAAAAGCAACAGAGAATGCGTATAGAAGAAGATATAGAAATGAAGGAGATCTGATAGACTGAATACTCACCGTTAAGTATTCGTGAAAGATGGACGACGACGGCGAAGGTTGGAGTCGAGTTCTGGTATATGTAGGCGCAGGGGATGGTAAACCCTAATTTGTGTTAAACGGTGACGTTGCAACGGCTCTTTTTCAAAAGGCCCAATTGACCCACAGATGGGCGAATCTATTTTAACAGCAGATGGGCGAATCTATTTTAACTTTAAACATTTTGCACTTAGTAAAACTTGAATTTATGTTTTTTTTATATTTACATGTAATGGATATCTCATATTAACTAGTTGGGTTAAAAATCATTGATAATATTTTTCTAACAACAAATATACGGTCTACTTTGAATTATATATATTATCTTAATCGGATCTATTTATTTGTGATTTAACCGGAACCACGTCTCAACTCTCTACAAGAAATCCACAACTGAAAACACTCCGGATTAGCACAAAATATTTTTGTTCTGAACAAAACTCGAACTAAAACCTTCTATTTTTAATTGTCCGTTTGTTATCTAATTGCTCAAAAGTTTCTTTTGTGGCTCAAAAAGTTAATTTGTTAGGTTTTGTGTTCATCAATACAAAGTATAAAAATACTTGTTTTTGGATTTTTAATTATGCTTCTAAGTTAAAAATTATATATGAGTTATGTAATGACATTTTTAGTGGTTACACAGATTAACTTTATTGTTTAGCTTTAAATTTAGTTATTTGATCTAACAATATAAATAATACACTAGCACTGCTTATATAAAATCCTTAAACTTTCCGTAGGGTTGTTAGCTCAGCTAGGTTATCTTAGTATCGGTTTTATGAAAAAATGACATAGCTTGATTTGAGATCGGTTTGGCTAGATTATATTGTTGGAACTCAAAAGTAATAAAATGTAATAAAATCTTGATGTAAATTAGGCCGAATAATAATAAAGTATCAGGGTTAAAGATTAAATATCGTTTACTTGGGGCTATATAATTAAAAGTTAATGTTAACCGAGCCAACAAGCAAGACAACAAATGAGCAACTCTTAGTTTGGGTGGGGCTCATTTCTAAACCGAGTTGGCTCGACTTGTTTACAAATAAATTTAATTCGAGTTAGTTTCTTTTTTTTTTTCAAGCAAGCTTCACGCCACAAACTATTTCTACAATCCTAACTTCAAATGATTCGAGGTCATCTCTATCTTGATTTACATTATTCATATAGTCTATTATATAACATGAACTATGTAATGATATATATCAAAAGTTATGTAATAATAACATGAACTATGTAATGATATATATCAAAAGTTATGTAATGTTATTTTAATGGTTACATAGATTAGCTTTATTGTTTAGTGTTTATTCAAGTTATCTGACCTAACGAGATAACAAGAATAAAGGTCTAGGGGTTGTTTGTTATTTTTAACTGAGCCATTAAGACGCAACTAAATAAGATGTAGCCTTTGAAACATTTATCATATTTTTAAAACTTACTTACTAAAAGGCTTCATAAACCATTAAGAGATGTCTTTCTAATGAACCAAACAGAATCTTGACCGCTTAAGAGGTAGCATCTTAATGAAATCATTAAAATATTAACAAACAACTTCTTAATTTTATAGATGGTTGTTGGCATGACTCAGTTTAGGATTTAAACTGAGGAGTAAACTTGAGGTTGAGCTCAGGGCAGATTGTCCGATCGGGTCTAGCTCAAGCTTGGATCGACTCTAGTTTTTAACTCAGTTTGTTTGGCTCGGCTTTAGAAAAAATAGCTTAGCTCAATTGGGCTTTCTATGGGCTTACTTTGGTACAATTTTATATAGAAGAAATAAGTGTCTTGACATGAATGTGTCTGAATAATTATGGAGTGTTACGTTTAAAATATTGAATGTATTTTACTCGGGTTATAAAATGCTAATAAACAAGCCAGCAAGCGAGCCACTCTTGCTCGAATTACTCAGGCTATAAAATGTTAACAAACAAGCCAACGAGCAAGCCATTCTTTGCTCGAGCTTGGCTCCTTTACAAAACAAACCAGCTCAGATTGTTTACGCACCGAGCCTATTCAAACAATTTTTTTTTTCTAATAAACTTTGAGGCACAAGCTACATAAACAGTTCTAACTTTACATGATTTAATGAATTTCCTATCTTGATTTACAGTATCTATATTGTTATATAGCATGAACTATGTAGGGATTTATAACACGGTGTTTGAAAGAGACTTATGGCATTAGAAGAAAAAAATAATGCATTTTTTAAGAACAATTTACATGGGCAATAGGTGTGTTAAAATATGTGAATGATACAATTCAATAACAAACATATTAGTGTGATATTAATATAAGTCTAACCTGCTTTGTTGTTTTTATGGAAAGGTGATTGATATCATCGAAGCTATTGGGCTTGCACTAGAGCTTGGTTTACACAAACGTCGCATCGTGTCATGTCTTGTTGATGATCTTAGTCTTTTTCTTGTGTTTATTTATTGTTTTTTTATTTTCATTTGTATTTGTATGAGTTTATTCAAGGTGAAATGTTTGTATTTGATGTTAATAAGATTTAGATCAAGTTAGGTCAAATCTAAATCTTATTAACATCAAATCCGAACCTTATGAGATTTAGATTTTTAGTTTTTGACAAGGTGGATTTTATGAATATATTTTATGAAACCTTCACCGTTCATAAAAAAGTGTTGGTAATACTTTTTCATATCTATTTCTAAAAATATGTTGGTAATACTATTTCATATCTATTTCTAATTTCCGTGACTTTTAAATGGCATTGAACACAAGTTGTTATTTGCATATATTTACCATTTTAGATGCATATGTTCACGTATAATACCCGCATTCTAGTGTGCCATATTTGTTGGTAATGTGTACGTGTTATGGTACGATCGCACGATGCTATTCATTCTTAGATTCTCTTTTATAACAAATTCCCAATCAAACACCTTTGGGAGCAAGTCATGCCAAACGAAACCAAATCTTTTAATTCTAGTTTTATATATAATATTTTGTAATATATAAAGTAATAAATAAATTAATTAAATATTCCTTCTCATCTCCCAACGCAACGCAACCCAACTAAACCTATTGGCTCAAAAGTTCACTCTTGCTCTTCGCATCACAATCACCACACATGAACTCTATGGGTTCGGGATCATCATCCTCTATACCACTGCACTTCGTATGCTTCCACACGTGGCACTCGTCACACGCCACCATCCTCTCTCCATCATCATCACGGGCCCCACAAACACACTCTACCCTCGACTCCCCCTCACACCCATCGCCCCCTTCGTACCTCAACACCGTACCCAAGTCTAGCTCACAACCTCTAACCCAAACCTGCGCCCCAGCCTCCACCGCACGCGATAGCACCACCTCATCTTGTATCCCCTTCAGCCCCCCTATTTGCCTCACTACAAACTTGTTCATCACGCAATATGTGTCCCTTAGTGCCCTTTGAGCCACCTCCTTTAGATTGCCAATTGTCATCCAAGGTGTCACCAATACCACCTCGCCAGGTGGCAGCGGCGAGTCAACTCAGTGTCCAACTCATCAAAACTCGGTAAAACTCGGCATGTTAGTGTCATTAACTCGTCATTTCTAACCCCAAACTCCCATTTTTTCACGAAGTATTTACTGTTTAAAACGATTCTACATGCTTGACTCACTGAGTTCCACCAGGGGTTACCCAAAAGAACATTTCTATACAGAAACAACATATCTCCATAAACATCTTCCTCTCCTTCTTGACCGAATTCGTCACTGTTTCGGTCTCGGATCTTAAATTCCATCAAACGGGTTAGCGGGTTTTTCGTGCGGGAAACGATGTGATTCCCGATGACCAAATTATCGATTGATTTCAACACGAAATCGATCAAACCCGTGTCCCCAACATACTTGCTAGCCATATTTCTCAAATCTTTACGCGACATCGCTCCATTTGTTTCGGTACTCAATATCTTATGCTCTTTTAAAATGTTTGCAATCACTTTTGCTGTCTTTTCGAGCCTCTGCTTCGGCCACCTCGGCTCCAGCTTCCACAACGATGAAACGGGTTTCATGTTCACAGGATCATACGCCACCTCACGAATCTCAAACTCGACCAATTTGGTTAACGAGTTAACCACCCGACGAATAATGTAGTTCTCAAAGCTCAAAACGTTAATCGACTTTAGAACAAAATCAATCAAACCCGTATCCCCGACAAACTGTCGAGCATTTTCCCTCAGTTCATGCCTCGACATCGCATCGTTCTTTTGTTTCAGCAGCTTCACGATAACTTCAAGCGAGTATTCGACTCTTCGTTGTGGCCATCTACAGTCTGCATCCATTAAAGAAGTCAAGAATTGCTCCAAACACATTGAATTTTGACTTCCTTCATCAAATGTATGATGTTCATGCTTAGATACTTTCCTTGATGGTGATACAATTTGCTGTTCGATCTCTCTGTTTTGCTTGAATTCAATCAGACATTGCAGAAGCTCGCTTAACGAATTCAATTGGGTTTCACTTAATTCTTCATATTTACAGATTATTTGTTGAAGTTTCTTTCGATCGCGAGTGCTTTTGAAGCTATCGATGATCTTATCGAGGGTTAATTCCGCTAGAAATCGTACAGATCCCCTGTATTTCTCCTCTGTAACACCAAAACTCCCATTGGCGAATTTGTATCCCCAATTCCCAAACCATGAACTCTTGAATGCGACTCCATGAATCAACCTTAACTCCATTGATCTCTCGAACTTAACATCAGCCACTGATACCTTTCTGCACAATGTAAATTCTCACCAATTATAGAATCAAATTCAAACAGAGAACCGATGGTGTTCATGTGTTATTCAAAGCAGAAATAGAGATAAAATCATGAAAGCATACCTTGTTTTTAGGGAACTGCAAATGCTATCCCAGAAATTCATGACATCAGTCTCCGTGAGAGAAATTGAAGACCCCAATCCAATTTATTGATGGAAATCAAATGACCAAAGCCATTGCAGTGGATTAACCCATGTAAGACATACGAATCATCAAGCTCCAAATTGTTCTTCTGATCATAATCCTTCACCGATCGCTTATCACCATACGACGGGATCATAAAACGGTATCTCCTCTTACAAACAAAATGATGACCCCATCCTTCAAACCCAATTCACAAATCACAATTCACAAACTAACAGACAATAAGATCAAGCAGATACAGTGAGTGAAGAGTGAACTAACTAACCGACGAATTTGCAGTGAGAGCAAAAGGGGCGAAGGGAACTCTCATCCACATGTTCTTCAACAGTGTAAAGAGGAAAACAGCACCGTTTGATTCACACAACAGGAGAGTAGACCACACATTCTGCTGATCAATCTGCTCACCAAACTGTTCAACAAACGTTCGAATGTTATCACGAAACGGACCCGAATGATCACCGACTGATTTGGCAAAGGTGTTGAACTCAAAGATTCGTTGTTTTCGCTTTCTGTTGGTGTTGTTGTTGATGCAAGCTTCAAGTGTCGCCATTGGAGGGAGAGAGTGAGAGGTTGAGGAAGATGAAGTAGCGAAAATGGAGGAATTTGGGGGTGTGTGGGTTTAACTGTCAAAATGACGATGTTGGGCATTTGAGGGCGGGAGAATGTGGGAAAGCTTGTAGGGGTAGGATGGTAATTTCGGTGATGTAACGAAATATTATTATGTGGGTTTTTGTGTGTGTCAAGTGTAAACAGACTTTGTTGTGATAGGCCAGCGAGTACGTGTGTTGGTGTGGGTCACAATTGTAGTTTAAGTTTGCACCCCTGGAGTTTAGATTCTTTCGTTTTGTCTCGTTGTTTTAGGCTGGTGGGACTTTTTCTTCCACAAGAATATCTTCATTTTGTTTTCGTAAACTTGAATAGCGTCAAAGGATTCATCATCTTCTTCTTCTTTCTCTTGTACGTATTGTGGAGAGTTTTGAAAATGACTTTGAATGTTATTGTAGTAAGAACATTGTGGTGTGTTTTGAAATGGGGGCATAGTTGGCGGTATAGACCGATGGTTGGGGGATTCGTAAGGATTTTAAAACTAATCGGTTGTATGCGGTTGTGCTGTGTTGATCAGTTGGGTAGAAGACGTCGGTTCACTTTGACCTGAACGTACCTTCGGTCTATGTATTTTGGAGCTTTGAGCTAGGGATTTTGAAGATTTTTTGGTGGAATTCATATTTTTAAAGAAGAATGTATATTTGTGTAAAAGTAAATAAGAAATATTTGAGAATAGTGTTAAAATTGAGTGAGTTTCTTCCACAAGAATATCTTCATTTTCGTTTTCGTAAACTTGAATATCGTCAAAGGATTCATCTTCTTCTTCTTCATTTTCTTCTACTTCTTGTACGTATTGAGATGAGTTTTGAAAAGGGTTTTTGGATGTTATTGTAGTAACAAAATTAGGGTAGGTTTTGAAACGTGGGCATAGTTGACGGTAGACCGATTGTTGAAGGGGATTCTTAAAATTTTAAAACCAATCGGTGTATTCGGTGGAACGGTGGGTAGAAGACGTCGGTAAATGCACCTGTGGTCTATGTGTTTTTGGAGACAACTAGTATAATGATGGTCTGAATATGTTTCATGTTATTTGTTAATGATAGCCTAAAGTTAATAAATATTTATTGTTTCATTTATGATGATGTTAGGGATTATTGGTGACATATAGGTATTTTTGTGTTTTATCTTGGAGGCAAGGGCGAAGATAATAAGTTTTTTTTTCAATAGCGTTAATTTTTGTCCGGTAATTAATTTTTTATATATTGAGCTTGCTCCTTTTTCTCTCTTTTAAAATGTTCAAACTCCACCATTGCTTGATAGGGTGGATGATTTGAAGTCGGGTATGAAAGATCATATAAGTTGAACCATGCTTTGAAATGACTAGTGTACAACATGTAGCATGACTAGGAACAAGAACCAAGTGTTGGACATTGAGAAGTGGAGTTTAAGTCTTTAGGACCTCGTATCATTTGTGATTATTTGCAAGTAAAAGAGGTTTTTAGTTATTGTAATATAAGATTATTATCATTTGTGATTATTTGCAACTATTTATTTCACTAGCTATATAAAAGGGTTTACTCACCTGAGTTGGGTCTCTCTTGAGGGTGTTTTTTCGGATTCGGGATTAATGGAACGAACTGATGTGCGAGCTTCATTCAGGGACGTGCCAGTCTATTGTCTCAAGGTTTCGTATCCGAGTATAGAGATGATCGAGTGAGCCACTGATCCATAATAATCGAATTAGCCGTTCCAAAGTCATTTAATAAAACATTAACTACCCATATTTTAGTGTGAATAATTTTCGAAATAACAAACAATAAACAGTTAGTTATACCGGGTCCGTTGTTTGAATACTTTAATTTAATGAAATGAAAACGGAATGACATTGAAAGGTAACATGGCACACAAAGAAATTAATAGCTTAAGTAACATAGGAGAAATTATAAGTTGACAAAGTTAAAAACAAACAAAAGATTGTTGTTTGGCAAAAGGGTTGAAGAAGCCATCGACCAAAATGGCAAAATGGGTCTATCGAATCCTAAAGAATTGGCAATTGAGAAATGAGATCGAAAAAGAACGAGAGTGAAATTCGAGAAATGCGAGGTGGTAGGGATAAAAGAATGATGAAGATTATAAGGAGAGGGTTAGCTAGTGGGGTGCGGTGAGTGGGGGAGTGGGGTGAGTGGAGAAGTGTTGTGATAGAGTACTAAAATACATATGAATCTTGATAATCGCCGCCTGTCTTAAACAGTTATAATTTCATCTTGGTTTATCTGATGGTTGGTTTAGGGGCTGTTTGTTAATATCTGAATGATTAAGTGTTAAACCAATAAGAGGTCTGAACCATAAGTGCTGAACCATTAAAATGTCTGAACCATAAGTGCTGAACCATTAAGAGATGTGAACCATTAATAGCTAGTATATTGCTTAATTATTCAAAGGCAAATGTCTGACCAATTCAGATAAGAGGTCTTAACCATTCAACATTATTATAATGCTTAACCATTCAGAGGCAAATGTCTGAACCACTCAGACATTTGCTCGCGAAACAAACAGTCTGAACCATTAAATGCTGAATCATTCAAACATCTAAACCATTAAGAGTCTGATTAAAAGGCTGCCAAACAACCCCTTAGTCAAAACAAACGGTTGAACTCACGATATCAACAGAACATATAATAAACTCTATAAACTCATAATATGTCATCAATAAACAATCAACTTTGATTTTTACATTTTTCGATTATTTCATTACATTAAGATTTGGGGTTTACGTTTTACAACCTCCCGACTTTCACATCAAAGACCAAAAATCACCAACAACGTTAAATAGAAATCGAACAATTCACTCAGGTTTACCTCCTTTTGCAACAAGTTAAATCGAAGGAGTTCAAAATTTGTTTGATGGTAATAAAAGAGATATGGAGGTAAGGAGAAGAATACAAACAACTACGGAGCCAATGTTTTTCCCCACTGCGATCGGTTATTTTCGGGGTATGATAACTTGTGTATACAATAAATATAACGATAACTTGTCATTGCAACTAGTAAACTTACAGCTACAACGACGTTATTAAGGCAATTATGACTATGGAAAGTTAATGGAATGTTTAATAATTATTTAGAAAGAATAACTTAAACACTTAACTGAAATCGAATAACATTTTGTTACTTTCATTTTCGGTGTTAAAAAATATTCGAATCTGAGAATCCGATCTGAAAATCTGAAAATCCGAATCCGAAATATACGAATTTTGGATAACCGAAAAACGGATTCAAATTCGGATAATGATTTTCAAAAGTTTCGGATATTCGGATATCCGATTATCCAAGAACTAAAAAAATTTTTTTTATTTTTTTAAATTTTAAACATATTTTTATTTTAGATTGAGATTTTTTAGTGTATTGAGACTTTTATGGTATGAGTTGGTTTTTATATTATTTTTACAATAGCATGTCTAGTTATTGTACAAAAACTAAAAAATAAAAAAAATAAAAAATAAATTTTGGATATCCAAATCACTATCCGTATCCGTATCCAAAATTTCGGTTATACGATTTGAACACCCCTAGAAACATGTATAGTTACTCCTTTCTAAGTAAGTTATAATTTAGGAGGTTGGTCGCCGAAAAAACATTAATATACATTACATATAAAAATATAAAAACTATGACCCTACACCCTTTATACTAAATCTGTCCATGACAACAAATTGACTCGATTCATAAATTTATGTTGTGAACTATGGAGTACATGAGAATCGTTGAATAGAAACTACTTATCTTTGCACAAATTTGATTTCACAGTTTATTTGATGCATCTTTTTAGTATTTATACAACACGTGCAATTTGATAATCAAACATAACCCAAAGAAAGTAACAGTAACATTAGATTAGCAACATAAGAAATCATCATTACACTAGTAATTTCATTAAGTTGTGTTCTTCAGATCAATCAATATGATACAACGAAAGTACTAGTGTAGTTTTCTCATGAACCCACACTAACCATACAAATCTTACTCAAAACGGAACCACTTCAGCCCTACAAATCGGACAATCGTTCTTCTTCTGCAACCATTTCTCAATGCACTCTTTATGATACCCATGTTTGCATTCGAGTGTGGCGCAAATCTCACCTGTTCGAAACTCCTGCTGACAAATCACACAAACCCTTCTTCTTCCTCGTTATCATCTCCACCAATCGTCACCCAATATCCCCAATCGTTTCCTCTGCACTACGACACTCATACTCCACTATAAACTTGTGATCATCACACACGTTCATGATCCACACATCGGATCCAAACGGATATAGGTACGCCGGCTACTGATCCGTCATTGGTCTTGAGTTCCATCACACGAGTAGTATACGCAGGCTCCCCATCATCCAACAACATGGTTTCGATGTCTTCATAGCATTCGATCATTGCTACGTAATCGGAGAGGAGTTGATGATCATTACGTTGTCCACACATTCACCTGGTTGCGCGTTCACCATGACGATTTGTCGCGAATCGGGCATATAATCTCGTATGAAGACACTGATGTAGCCATAACCATAACCTAATATCGTCTCTTGAAGCAGATGTTGATCGTATTAAGTGATAAACAACTTATTTATAGGTGAAGATTACTTGTGTGATTACTAGTAACGCAATGATCAAATATTTGGTATATATCTGTACGCAAAATTTTGATTATATTTTCCTAGATTTTAGAGATTAACTTATCTATAAGTAATTAAGTAATTTTATCTCAACCCAATATGTAAAATTTACAAATATATAACATGAATTATGTTTGAACCCACCCTATCTTCATATATAGAGATAGTAGATAGTAGATAATTTAAACGAGTTATATTTTTAAAATGGATGGCAATACACTAAGAGAATAATTGACAAGATCCGAAAGTATAGAGAGACCTAGGTAAAAAAAGTGTTAGTAACTAATAGTTTAGACCAAACCGTATGAAAAAAAATAAATTGAAAGTGATTCTAATCTAAACTGTTTTTTTTATGAGAATGTACATAGTAGATTAAGAAGTTCTTAGTTTCTTTACAAATTCACATTTGGGTTATTCTGAATTATACTTCTCAAATTTAGGGGTTTATCGCCACCTGCATAAGACCTACGGAATGGCCTATAAAACTTCATAAACCTAAGGATCATTTATGTAATATCGATAAGGATATAATTATGGAAGCCAAATCTTGTTCATCACAAATATCAAATAGCTTGCATAGACAATGGGCAGTATAATGTGGATAATTACAAATGAAATATAATCTAATTATAACTTTTAACTTTAATAAAAATAATACAATATGTAACAAACCATATCTAATATATTAAATCTAATCTTTATATATATATATATATATATATATATATATATATATATATATACACACACACATACATACATACATAATAATAAAAGATGATTTTTTTTTGTGACACATGACACAATTATAGACAATCTAAATATTATTTTAAAGTTTCTCTCTCCTAATAAATAATAACATTAACTTCTATAATTTTATTTAATTTATTTCAAGATTAAAAGTTTTTTTAATTATGAAAAGAGATCTTTCTATAAACGTAATTTTTAAATAAACAAAAATTTTTATAAAATATAATTTTTTACTAAAACATCAAACTTTTTTAAAATAGAAAATTTCTAAAAATAATATTTTTTTAAAACGCTTTGTTTTGAAATAAAATATTAAAAAAACTTTAAAAAATAAAAGAATGAAAAATAAAAGCTTAAAAGAATCAAACTTTTTGAAAATAAAAAAATTCTAAAAATAATATTTTTTAAACGGTTTGTTTTGAAATAAAATATTAAAAACTTTAAAAAATAAAGAATGAAAAATAAAAGCTTAAAAAATAATATCTTCATGTATTATTTAAAGTTCTTACTTGTACGTAATTACAATAATATCTTATCTCAAGATATTGTTTTATAATTCATAAATTATCATTAATTATTAATATTTTTTTATTCAAACCCGTGTAATACACGGATACCAACCTAGTGTGTGTGTGTGTGTGTGTGTAAGTAACATGCCCCCTCAAGCTAGAAATGAGTTTTTATTTTGAAGTCTGTACTGAAACAAATTACAAAAAATAAAAATTTAAAATATAATAAGTTTTATATTGGTTCTTGTACAATTTTGATGATATATAAGATCTCTAGTCTATATAGTTACATCATTATGGTTTGTTATTGTTAAATATTATGTATTGTATCTGTGTAACCTACATACTACATGATGTCAGTGTTATAATTATTTTCAAAATGATTGGAGCCAAAGGTCTTATTATAAGCAACTTCTCTGTCATTCAGGATAGAGAAAAATTTTACACACATTCTTTCTTAGTTAGATCCTACACATAGTCGGATTGTGCGTAAATATAACTAGGTATGTTTTGTTTATAACATCTCCTGTCTCTCTCAACTTCCATAATTAATCTTGATCTGTGTTCTTTTTTATTGATGACTATTTGATGTTGTTATGGTTTTAAATTCAAGATCAGTATCTGATTTTAATTTGTTACGAATTTTAATATACAAGATCGCTACATGATTTGAGTTTGTTCATATTTATAAATTTGAGATTGGTGTCTAATGCTTATAAGAAAATAAATAATATCTAATTAGTAATTTCTGTTACAATGTGTCCTCATGATAGAGCGAGAGGAGGAGAAGAGAAAACAAGTCGTCACACTAGAACAATCAAGGAACAGAGCCGACGGCCAACTAGTATCTATCGGCAAAAAGTGTCGGAGACAGGTATAAATGGTGAGAATTGAAGAACACAAGAAACGTAAAACGTTGATACTATATAGAAAAACTAATTAGAACATAGTGGGGTAATTTGCATTATTGATAAACTATTTATAAGAATACAATAACGATAATTACAAACAAACTTAATCTAATTATAACTCTTAATTATATTAAAGATAATTACAAAACCTAATAAACACTTATCTAAGATATTATCATCAGTCGCAATATCTTTTATTTCTATAATTATGTAGGGTAGAAATCACCTCCAAATAAATCAAGGACTACTATTAGATTTATACTAGGTTTAAAACGTAATTCCAATAAAATTTTGAACTATAAATAAATAATCTTGCACGTGATACCACCAAATTCAAGTTAAGGTTTAAACTTCCTCTTGTTCAAGTCGTATGGCTACGTCGTACTGGGTTGTATACCAACATCATCGCAGGATTTTCTTCATCATAAATCCACGACAAGGTAACCACGTCGATGAAGTAATCGTGGTGAATCGATGTAGAACCACAAACGAGAGCACAGTAACACACTACGCGTATTATGAAGGCATTAGATCCGCGTTGTTTAACGATGGTTAGCTTTTGTAACTATTCAGATTGATTTCACTTATGGGTCAGTGCCCGTTGTTACATTCGTGGATCAAAACCATCGGTTGTGGATGATGAGCAATCTAATGAAGTATCTATGGAGATCGCAAGATATATATTCTGGCATGAGTCTCGTCGCGCTACTAATGACATATTGGAGGCAAAGATGTTTGATCATTCGGTTAAGGTTAGTGGAGTACTGAGTGAAGAGAAAGAAAGGATTTGTGTGATTTGTCGTGAAGATTATAAAGTGGGTGATATGATTGGAACATTGGAATGTGAACATGCGTATCATGAAGCATGCATCAAGAGATGGTTAGTGGAGAAGAACATATGTCCAATTTGCAGGGCTGCTGTTTTGTCATCATAGGCTAATTTTGAGGCCAAATCTTGGATTGAAATTTGTTCAATGACTTCATGAGTTTGTATGATTGCATCATCTGTATGTATTTATACTTGATACATATAACTCGAATTATTACGCAATGTTTTGTGTCAATCGTTAGGTCATTCAATGATTCTTTCGTTAAAATACTATTCACAAACTTGGATCAAACGATTATGGATCTCACGTGTGATTTGTTTATGGACTCTAATCATTTCAAGGTATGAAAATTGTCACATACTAGTTGTATTTATGAGGGAGTTTATAGATCAAATAAACTCTTTCATGTAATATGTTAGTCTTTTGGGGATAAGTTCTCTTGTTTGGCCCATAACAATGGTATCCCAGTTAGGTCGAAGTGGTGGTCTGGTGGAAATAGCCGAGACCAAAGTTGTCGCGACCAACAAGGACGCTGGTTCTTAAGAAGGTCGGGTCGAACATAATTGATAATGGGTTTATAGATCAAATGAGTTCTTTCACCTGGTATGTCAGTCTTTTGTAATGAGTATTCAATTTGGTTTTGTGACGTACGCACTCTCATTTGATTTTTACTTGTGTATAATACCAAGTAAAATAACAAAATATTTTGAAAAACAATTTACATGTAACTATTGCAGCCTTGTTAGATATCCAAATCGGTACCAAATCTAAGCTAAAACTCAGTGACCTAATGCGAAGTTCTGCGCGCTTATGAAGCTAAAGTTGGAGATCCAATCTCTACTAGGTTTACGAAAGCGTTTGGGCAAAAAACCTGATTTCTGTACCTCTAGTACTTGAATAAGACTATAAGAGTATATGTTGCTGTAAGCCGGTTATACGTACATGTCTCATTTATATAATTGCCATAAGCTAGGACATCAAAACTTATTTTTTCAAAAGGGTGACTTTACAAAATATATTTTTTTTTTTTTTTTTTTTTTTTTTTTGATACTACTTTGGAGTGATGATGTGGAATTTTGGTATTTGTTTAACTTTTTAATATATAATATATTTTTAATTTTTTAATATAATTATATATATTGAAGATCTCGACCCCCATATTTTCTCCTTCATTCTTCTTGACAAAAAATAATAATAATAATAATGACTTGATTTAATAGTTTAGTGATCAAATTTGAGAAAATAAACATAAATGAACCAAGTGAAACACTTTTGAAACTTAATTATTATTATGAGATATTTTCTCTTACTAAAAATATTGTATACATGTGTAATTCTATTCAATTATTGTTACTATAGTTTATTATCTATTATAGTTATTATCGTTTGATATATTTATTAATTACCTTTAAGTTTGTTTATAGTTATACTATTTATGTTTAGTTTGAATATTAGGATAGTTATTGACTTATATTATATCTTTATCTCATGATTTTAGATTCTGTTATACATTATCTATATTTTAAATAGGTGAATTACGGTTAAATTATATTAAAAACCTATAAATTATTTCAATTATGACATGATAATATTACATGACATAATCTCATGAAACTGATTGAACACCTAGCTACTAAAAGAGTTGATGAAACGATGGAATGATGACATGAACTATTTGGCAACATAAAATCACCCCCTACACCTAAAGTGGAGTTCAATGAAGATGCATAGTATTTAATGAACAACGTTATCAACATGATAAAAAAGATGCAAGTAAAGCTAGTAAGAGGATTATAGTATTATTACCCCATGATCTTCATTTTCATATATCGCCATTCGATCCGCAGATCGTTTCTTGAGCCATCAAGTTGCATTTCCCACACTTCCTTGAAAAGTTCTCTTTTGTTCATCACATGGCAACCTGAACCACATGATCCGAAAGATTCAACCAAGATCAATTCCTTATCATACATCCTTCGTGAATATGGATCCGAAAAACTTCATACGCCTTTTGTACCTCTACAAATTTCTTTGTGCATTCCTCTCTAGCGGAGGATGGACACACATCAGGATGCAGTTGCAGAGCTTTGGCACGATACGCCTTCTTCAACTCTTCGAAACTTACATTTCGCGATTCTAGTGAAAGAACTTGGTACAAGTTCTTGTGTTGCATGGGTGACTCTTTGATCCTGCATGTTATGCTTTTGTTCTTGATGCTGTTAATGTTTGTTTGTTTTTGAAACATGAAATCTCCTTTTTGTAACATAGTATTCATCTTTACAGAGGCCATATATGTGTTTGTGTGTTTTTGAGAGAGAGAGAGAGAATATGGTGAAGTTTGTCATGAAGATATATAACCAAATAATTAAAGAGGTAAAGTAGATTAAAGTTTGGACATGAGGTTGATAAAGGTGGGAGCCCTATATATTGAATATCAAATGGTGTGTAATTTTTTTTTCATTTGGTTATTTATTTAATATTGACCAAGTTAAGTGTTTATATTTAATTATTTATTTACAATAGAACCGTTTTCATGTCACCGTTACCGTCGACTGCCTCATAGAATAATTTAAAAAATGTATTTACATAGCTAAAACAAAACAATTATTCTACCTTTCATAATTGAATAGTTGATCTAGAAGGTACCCTTTAATAAGTCTCTCAAGTGCTCCTTTTTAGTTTGGTATTTTCTCATGAAATCATATCATATAAATAAATATAATCAAAAGCTTGACCAGTTGTCAAAAAATTATTGTAATTACTAGTTAAAATGCGGTAAATGGTCGATAATTTTGTTGTCTAATCTTCGTCCATTGAATATAAAACTGGCGACTAGTGGTCGTCTTTCTGCTACGTACATACTTAGAAACTCGTTATTTTGTCACTATATGTATCAATAAAATTGCGAAATACCACCACACGTAAGCATGCGGGTTTTGTAGTCGCGCCACAAAATATTATTTATTTGGTCATTAATTTGCCACTTGAAATAAAAAATATCATCCACACATGTACACGGCCTAAAACTTGAACTAGAAGGCAACTTTTTATGTGAAAAAGACAAATCCGTTGGTGTTATAATAATATTCATGTGTGAAAATCCGTGAGAACTGAAACGAGGTTGTCATTTTTAATCCTTTGAAAAAGTCCGTGTGATATGAATTTGTCGGATCTGCTGTATTTTTGTCGTTAAAAGATGGGACCCAAGTTAATATTCTTCTTTTGAAATGTAAATCATGGGCTATGGGTTATACTATTATTCCATTCGTATAATAATTTTGTTTATTTATTGTTTTAGCATGTATGTATGTATGACTATGTTAATGTCTCATAATACTTGTTCAAGAATATGTATGAATAATTAAGTTTCTCATGTTTCACTTAAAAATTACCATCGTAAATCTTAAAATTAAGAAAACAATTAATAATACTTTATTTTGTTAAACTGATAATTTAATTTACATTTTTTAAAGGAATTCCTATGATCAGTTCCTGATGTGCCAGCTACAAACAATTCATCACTTATTTTTTTTTGAATGGCGGGGATATATTAATAAATCAGAAACTAGCAAGATTTTGTGGGCAAAATGGTTGACAGTTGATGCATATAGGCAATCAGTTACACGTAAATACGATTATCGACTTGTTTTGTTAGAAACTTACTACTATGATTAGCTTATGTCAGTAAAAACTAAGTTGCCACTAATGGTTATATGTTGACACAAGCACCTGTTCTTACTAATTGTTTAGTTTCTACTATTGATCGGTAGGAAGCTACTGATATATCATTCACTAGTGATCAACCGGTGGTGTTACTATTAATGAATCAATGTAGTGGATCAAAAGCACCTCTAGAAGCTTAATATATATGATAATTGGTTTTGGCTCATGGTGGGCTTCATTCACTGGCTGGCCGGCTAGACCTCCAGTCAAGGGTGTGGCACTACACCAGAACCTTGCAAGGGGGCATCACCCCCTTGACCCTTAGTACATGAATCATGCTGCAACAAGTCACCAAAAACATCGTCAACTTGAATGTGATCAGATGTGCCAATTATATGAAACGACTCTGAATAGTATTATTTGTATATTTGAATTTAACTTTTCTCTATTATATTTGGCCTTTCGGTTGTTTATAAGCTTCTTTCAATTACTTCATATATATATATATATATATTATATATATATATATATATTATTATATATATATAATATATATATATCCTTTTGGGTGTATATTTTTGTCCTCACGCACATGTTGGTACCATATATATATATATATATATATATGATATATATATATATATATCCTTTGGGTGTATATTTTTGTCCTCACGCACATGTTGGTACACCAATCTTGAGGATGACTTCTTTCAAAACTATAAGATACGCTGAAACATAAAATATCATATAACCTTGTATCCCTCTATAAGCTTTGCATTGTTGAATATGTCCACTAATAGTATTTAATCATGAATGTTTATTATGGTAGGAAACTTTCATATAGCTTTTGTCTTATTAGAACATATCATATTGGTTTATGGAGATCAAAGAAGTGTCGTTTAAATGAACGAACAAGACAATTCATGTTATCATCATGAAAAACAAACTACTTAATGTTATCCTATTATAAAAATTCATTCTTCATAACCTCAATTTGATTTCTAGATCATTTATTTAGTTTAATAACCAGTTAAAAATAAATTCAAATGATAAATTTTAAAGTAGGAACAATATTCAATGACTGTT
>JACCIZ010000349.1:0-69663 GCA_025506415.1 Flaveria robusta
CAAAATATGCGGAGACATGTTTTGAGAAATTTGGTGATCGGGTGAAGAACTGGATGACGTTTAACGAACCTCATACTTTACGGTACAAGGTTATGATGTTGGCCTTCAAGCACCCGGCCGTTGCTCTATACTTCTTAAGTTATTTTGTAGGGCCGGAAACTCGGCCACTGAACCTTACATTGTGGTCATAATGTCCTTCTTTCACATGCGGCTGCCTTCGATATCTACAAAAGGAAGTACAAGGTAAGTTCGCTACTAAACAATCAGAATCAGATAATAAAACTATTCATATAAAAATAAGATTTTTATTTTTACCTTCAACTTTTTAAAAAGAAACATGTTGTTTTATTATTCAGGCTAAGCAAAATGGACGCATCGGGATTGCATTTGACGTCATGTGGTACGTACCGGGCACGAACAAAACCGAGGACGTTGAGGAGACCCCAACGAGCACAAGATTTTCAATTGGGATGGTAGTTTCTAGACCAATCTTATATTTAACTTCTCTGTACTATATATTACAGATATCAAAATAATTAATATCAGTTTAACAGTATCAAATGACAAAATCTGTAATAAAGAGCGTGGGTGAGTTTTAATAAGTCTAACATTTGTATACTACACGAGGTTTCTTGATCCTATAATGTTTGGAGATATCCGACATCAATGAGGACAAGAGCCGGAGACCGGTTACAAGATTTTCTAAACTTCAATCCGCTCTTCTCAAGGTTCAATAGATTTCATCGGTATAAATCACTACACGACGTGGTACGCGTGGCAAAATCGACTAGCATCATTGGCACTTTTCTCAACGATTCTATCGCAGACTCTGGCTCTGTTACCCTTCGTATGTCTTTTAAACATATACCTACTTTGGTTAATCTAGACCTTATTACAAAACCTAGACTTGTTAAACCTAAGGGTTCATTGTAGAACTCAATAATATACATCTAATACATTTCAAGAGTCTGGGTTTTAAAGTTTGGTTACATAAAACTTTTTTTAAAACCCAAACCTTTAAATCAACAGTATATTGTTGAGTTATACTATAGAGCTCAACAATATACATCTAATCATTTTCCAAAAGTATGGGTTTTGTAATATGGTTATATTTTCATGGATGCATATGACAAACTGTCTAAAAATATGATTTTGCGTAATGTTTCAGCATTTAAGGACGGGAAAGCTATTGGCGATCGGGTATGCAAATTTTTATAAGATATGGCTAACTTGTCACCTTACGGTGTTAATATTTTGTATATGCAGGCAAATTCGATATGGTTATACATAGTGCCAGGAGGATTTAGAAGCTATTAAATACATCAAGAAACAGTAATGGGAATCCTCTAGTAATCATCACTGAAAATGGTAGTTTTTTCACAATGGGACATGTACCTTATGTACCACCGTTTATGCAGAGAGTACAAACAGTGTTGCTTATATTCTTTGTTCCCCTTCTCACAGGAATGGATGACCCCAATAGCCCATTTACTCCCTCAAAGATGCACTAAAGGATGAAAAAAGGGTCAAGTACCATAATGACTATCTCACAAATTGCTAGCTGCCATCAAGTAAGCATTTGGATAATTTAGGAGTGCTATAAGGGGCGTGCTACGGAAATTGTAGATTTTGGCATAAATTCTTAACGAGTTTATTTATAACATAAACACAGTTTTTTTTAAAAACAAGTTAAATGTGTCAATTTCGTAAATCTCAGGCTGACTAGAACACAGACTGTTTAACTAAATATGTTTGCTGGGTACGCTAGACCAAACTGAAGTACTGGACCAGTTTATACTGAACCAAAATATGTTATTTTCATCTTACATACATGTCGTGTCGTAAAATCAAGCCATTGGTCTAGTACATTGATCATGCATTAGAGTTTGTGGAGCACATGTATCAATGTGTTAACTTGTTGTTGGTGACAGAGAGGATGGTGCAATGGAAGGGTATTTGCATGGTCATTGCTGGATAATTGGGAATGGGCTGCGGGTTTCAGTTCAAGATTCGGGTTGTATTTTGTGATTATAATGACAAGCTCAAAAGATATGCTAAAGATTCTGCTATTGGTTCAGAAGTTCTTGACTGCTGCTTAGAAGAATATGATTCGTTTGGATCACTTCTTCATCATATGAATATCCTTCCCGAAAATAAAAAGATTACACCCATTTAATTTCATATTTGTTAAGATGGAAAATAATACATTTTATTTGTATGTGTGTAAGGATGCTCTTTAGTATAAACAAATAAAAAAGGGCTTTAGATCTTAAAATTTAAAACTCGTATTTCTTAATAAATGATTTGATGAAAATATAGAGGTGAAATTGAAAAAAAAAAAAGAAAAAGAAGACACGAGGTCTTACAATGATTATCGTTCTAAATTTATTCGAAACCAATTGTTCAAGATGGAACACATTAAAATTTAATGCGAGTAAATGTATAGTCATGTTACTGGTGCTTTTAAAGGGTTTTAATTAAAGTTAACAATAACAATAATCATATAAGATCCATAATATCATAAATAAACATTAGTTTGATTGGTTACCTTTTCATTGAAAATGTTTATTTGTAAAAGTAATAGAAAATTGCATGAATAGTCCCTCTGGTTTAACCAAATGGTGTTTTAGTCCCCAAACTTTAAAATTGCAAATATAATTCAAATTTATGTAATCATACACCTGGCACTAAATTCATTTATTTTTTATGTATTTTATAAAATTTAAATTTAATTTTAGAAACCAAAAGTACAGCGCCCACATAAAAGTTTAAACTAACTTTGCATTTTTGTAAAATTTGAGGACCAAATTGACTACACAAAATTTGGACTAACTTTATAATTTTAAAAGTTTGAGAACTAATCATGCAATCTGATCAAACCACAAGGAATATTTATGCAATTTTCTCTAAAAGTAAATTATAAACATTTTTTCAATCAAATAAAGCATGTCAACAACAAACATTAATCCTACAACAAACATTAATCCTACAACAAAGCTCAATCAAATAACGGTATAGTTCAACAACAAACATTAAATCGAACAACATGGGTTAGAGTTAATCGAATCTTTTAAATCGAAGTGTCTGGTCTCACTAGTCGTTTCATATGTTTTTTTAGTTTTAATTGATTAATTTGTTTTAATTGGATAATTAGGGTGCTCAAAAATACTAAAATACCCTCATATTTTAACGGAGTTTTAACGATGTTAGTGGAGTGGATGAAAATGACAACATTTGGTAAACTACAATGACTGAAATGACAAAAAAAAAAAAATTTTGGATTGAAATGGCAAACTCAACAAAACGTAATGGACGAAAATAACAGTTTACTCTTTAAGATATCTAGGATAAAAGAAAGAGTTAATTTCTGTTCTGCTCATTATGGTTTGGCCATTTTAACGGTTTTACCTTAATAGTTTAAAAATAACCAAAATCCTCCCTGAAGTCACTATTTTTCTCGAATTGCTCCCGGCCACTAACTCCGTTTAATTCTCATGTTAAAAGAGATCCACAAAAAAGACATAATTGTCCCTCATGTGAGGGGAACGTGAGTCCCGTTTAATGTGAGAATTAAATGGAGTTAGAAGCGGGGCGCAATTTGAAGAAAAAATTGTGATTTCAAGAAGGGTTTTGACTATTTTTAAACTATTGGGGTAAAACCATTAAAATAATCAAACCATAAGAATCAAAACATAAATTAGCAAAACATAAATTAACTCTAAAAGGAATGTTTGCGTTTGTCCAACCCTTTCCAGACCCTTCTGTTGGTTGCTATGAGTTACATTTTACCAAGTATATTTATTTAACATACATATACACAGCTAAATATATATAGCGGGTCGAACACAAAGTTATTTTTCCTAGAAGTGTACCACGGTGAACATTTGGTCGTATAAACTGAAACTGGAGTTAATACATAGGCAGTCAAAAAAAAGCCTGGGCTTTATTTTAGTTCAAAAGGAAGCAAAAAAATTTACGTCTTGCCCCCCTTCAAATGGACACTCATGTGTTAAAGATTTTATGGCAAAAATGACAAATATATTAAAACAATAATCTAGTAACGGAGCATGTAAGGCGACGGCGGAACCAGTTGTAATCGGGCAATAGCTTCACCGGCCAGACAGCAATTGCTATGTCCTGCAAATCAACAAAAATTAATAAAAGAAAATTTAACATAGGGGGTGACTGTTAAACCGTTTAACATGATTAGTTAAACGTGTTATGTGTGTCATAAACATGTAAAAAGGGTTGAACTCGCTAAAACATGTTTTTAATCGTGCCATTAACGTGTTCCCCTATTTATGACCTGAATCCATTTAAGTGTATATGTCATGTCAATAATTGGCATCTCTAGTATGGTGTATGAATGGTGTTCGAAAGAGGGATAACCTGGTCAAATATGAATCTGTTAGCTACACGTTTGATGGTGGCGGCATCCACCGCGTCAATTCTGGCAAATAATTCGGCAAACGGTATCCTACGCCCATATGTAATCAACTGCAGAAAAAGAAATCATATATAACAATTATAAATTTTACACGCTTGATCTTTCATTTGTGGATTATGCTTTAATGCTATACTGAATAACTTCATCACATCATAATTTAGAAGGAAAAAATATAGAATAAGAATTATGCCAAGTCACCAAGTTACAAATGTTGGCATATGAACCATTACAAGGATGATCTCTCTTTTTTAATTGTATTCAAACAAAAATAATTATCAAATAAAAAAGATGGAACTGCAATATAATATTTTGTATCTAGAGTACCTGTCGACCTATGTCTTCAGCAGTAGGGCTGGTCCCATCTATGTGGAGAAGCAATGAAGATTTAAGCTGCAAACAGTTTATTCAACAAAGTTCAATAGATATATTGATATAAACATCATTGAGGTTATATATTCAGGAACTTTGTTATCGGATGCCACTTATAGCGACAAAAAGTGAGGCTAAGGAATAACTAAATTACCTGATTTTGAGCACGAATAACATCATCTTCATTGACTCGGTAACATAGTTTGCTAATCTCTTGCATTATTGCAAAAGCCAAATCATCCAAACAATCCGGCTATAGAAAGAAAAAAAAAAGACAACATCAAATTGGCAATCAGTAATCATAAAAAGCACTATTTAGCACATGTTCTTAAATATTATCAAAGGTAATGCTGCATAAAAGTAAACAACTTTAAGCAATGATTTTGAAAGACATGCAGTCATCCGAGATTGTGTATGATAAAATCTGAACTAAAACTCACCTTAGCAACAGCGTATACACCAATTAAGCCAGTGTCTTTATAGTTGGTGTTAAAAGCCATCATGCTCTCAGCAAGTTCACTAATCCCCACCAGCTGAGCAAGTTGGGAACTGTTCACTCCAAAGAAAGTTTTTTTTTAATAAGTGAAGATACACACCCACTCCCCTAAATGTGACAAAACCCATGTGTGTATCACATGAAACAATCTAAAAACTTATATGCTACTTTAGAAGTTCAGAAATAAGAAAGTCTAAAGAGAACAAATCATTGAATCAGCTCCTAATAAAAGCAATCAAGAAACCTACAAAACCACACCACCAGCAGTAGCAACAGGCCAAAATTGCTATGATATCATATGACACATAAATTTCTTTCAATTGCACTTGTTGGGTTAACAAAAATAAAAGGAGGATTCCTACCCCATATATTTGCCGGCTCCTGCTGTTTTGTTCCATGATCCAAGCATAGCTTGTATGACCATCAAAGCAATTGAATCTGGATCTGTCCAGGATGCTCCATTGAAGGCAACAGCAAATTGAGCAAGAGGCGTGTCATCATCCCTCATACGAACCTGAATATCTCACACTTTTAGTAACATTTTAATTGTTAATCAGAAGAAAACATTGCTTGTTCAAATATTAGTCCCCAACCTCCTCAATATTTATGTTTTCCAACCCAAAGCTCAAAAATTTTTCACAGAAGATAAATCTCTTCAACTCCAAAACTTTAGAGTTTCTATTGTTATCTTTAATAACCATCTTAAATAGAGAAAAAAGATGGTAATTTCAGATTTTTCAGTAACATCACAAACATTAATCAGATACAAAAGAAACATCACTTGTTCAAATGTTAAAATTCAAGCCCTCAAAAACTTTAATACATACCTCAGAACCAGTGAATATTGCAGGCTCCTTTTCTACCAATTGTGTTGTAGTCATGGGATTGGCAGATAGTTTGGTGAACATTTTCTTCACCTGCTCTACAACGTCCTCATGCTTAACTGCTCCAGAAGCAGAAATTACCTGTGACAGATAGATATAAAATTTACATTTTTTATGTTACATTATTATCAGTAACCTAAGATAACAAGGAAGTTTGCTAATGAATTGCATTTGTATTTAAGCTGAGTACCATTCTGTGGGCAGCATAGTGAGTTGAAATGTAATCTTGAATATCTTTCTTTGTTATCTTCTGGATGTTTTCAGCAGGTCCAAGAATGGTCCTCCCTAGGGGAGTATATTGGAAAGCAGTAGCATGCAAATGATCAAAAATTACTTCCTCAGTTTGTGCTCCCACCTAAACCAACATGGCAAAATAACATAATAAATTTAGTAAAAGGGCTGATACGAGACTCTCCAATAGCTTTAGTGAAAACATTCAGATGCCATCATTAATTGGCTGACAACAACAGCTAACATTTTTAATGGTTCCAACTCCTGAGTCAACATTGGTTTGACAACCCATTAAAAGTTAAACTACATGCGAACTAACATAATCGGATGGTTGTATTTGGGTTTCTAACTAGTGCATGTTATATACTTATATTCATTACTTTAATAGCTAAAGACACAAATATCACTTAGTTCTCCTCTCCTCAATACATTTTGCTTTGATAGTTTAATGTCATTTGACCCATTTTGTATTTTGTAGGCAGGCATACAGAGAAAAAAAACCAACAGATAGAGAAAGACCATAGGAGGTGAAAAAACGAAAATAGGTCCAGTATTTGGGACATTACATATAGGCTTTTTCACAACTGTGTCCTGCTTCCAGCCCTTGCTGACGTACAAAGTCAGAAATTTGCCTAGAATTCCACCCATTTCCTCATTTGGAAAGACTATAGAGGACAATATCACACACTACACGCACTAACTCTTTTAAGCCCTGATGACTTCCTTCCTGAAAGACACTACCTCGACAATGACAGTGAAGCCAGTTCCTAACAATGATGGTCACTTCACTGGAGATGACCGACTAAACCTCTCTTAATCACCTCCTAGAGTAGGGTTTGGCAATGTGTTTCTTATTATCATAAAGTATTTGCATGGTAAGTATATTGATTTTATATCATGACAAATATTTGGCCCTTATCGTGTTAATATAAGTTGGTCCAGCCACAAAATGGTCTATATTATAATCTAACAGTCATCTAACAGTCCATAGCGGCATAGCCAACTCAACCTAGTCTAGAGATAGTGTACATTATGTAGAAGAGGATATACCATGCCCCAAGCTAATTGATTTATCAACATTGGTGGTTATGTTTATGTGACTTCTGAAGCAAATGCAGTATTTATCCATAGATCTAGCCAAAACCCAACACCATAAAGCGATTGCCTACCCACACTGTTTTAAATCTAAAATTCGTTACTTTTCACTAAAACTTAAATCAAGTTTACAGCTTTCCAACCAAAATTTATCTCTTTCACTCAACACCGCAACCTTCTGATGTTTTAACCATAGAGCATCAATTTTCTCACTTATCCAATCTTTAGGCATTCCATGCGGACCATGCCTAAAATGAAACCTCTTTCCATAAAGCTCAAACATTTTTCACTTACAAGTTAAACCCATTAAAGTGATGCGTTTCTGCAACTCCTAAACGTTGGGCATGCAGAATAGGAAAATGATGATTGAATGACAAAACACCTATATTAAAGAGATTGCAAGAAACAAAAACAGTTCTTGAAATTACAAGCTAATAAGATTTTAAGAGAATGTGAGAAAAAAGAAGATAACTTGTGTAAGAAAATAGTTAGCATTCGACATTCAGTTCAGGTACACATACACACTATTCATGCTCACGTTTTACACATTGATTCACTAACTGATATATTCAAAATCCTGTTAGCCTAACCGACTTAACTACCCTCTTTTACCCTTTCACACACCACACATTCATCCTTCACAAATGCTCAAAAATGATACAACTCCCAGCATCAACAAAATGGCATCAAACATAGATATGCTGATTCAACTCAACCTAAAAAAACAAGATTTAACAAAAAAAATAGGGCAAACACACATACCTCTTCCATCTCACGAAGAATCACCCCACGCTCACGGTAAATCAACCTCTCATCAAAAGTCGAATTCTGCAAAATATCAGACAGAATATCAAGCGCCTTGGGCACATCTCCAGCCATCACTTTAGCATAATAAGTCGTCTGCTCCCTCGAAGTATACGCATTCAAATGCCCTCCTATGTTCTCAATCTCCTCCTCCAAATCCCTAACAGACCTCTTCGACGTCCCTTTGAATATCATATGCTCCAGAAAATGCGCAACACCGTTCGTCTCCTCCGTCTCGAACCGCGAGCCCGCATCGATCCACACACCCACGGTGGCCGTACTGGCGGCGAGATTGGACTCGGTGGCGACACGTAGGCCGTTGGGGAGGGTAGTGACACGTGTCTCTGGGTAGGTGAGGATCGATGTGTGATCGGTTAGGGTAGGGTATGGAGAGTTGTGTTTGAGGAACCTAGGGTCGGGGTTTTCGAGTCGTTTGAGCTTCGATTTGACTTGTTCGGAGACGCGATCGTAGATCATGTGGTTCGGAGGTGGTGGGGATGGTGTGGGGGTGTCGGAGACGGTGGCGACGGCGGCGGCGGTGGAAGCGGGTCTGGTGGTGGTGGCGGTGGGAGTGGGAGGAAGACGGTGTGAGCGGCGAGAGAGCTTGAGGAGGTGGCGTATCGCCATGGTTGTGTGTGTGGTGATTCTGTGATTCCGATTAGGGCAAAAGGAGAGGTACTCCGTATGTTTGTGATGGAGACGAAGATGATAGTAATAATAATATGTGAATAATAAGACCGGAATAAGCCCATGTTTGGGATTTACTTGTTTGTTAAAAAAATAATTTTTAAAAAATTACTTTTATTAATTTCTCAAAAGTAATTTATTTATTTAAAAAAAACAATTTTTTAAACTTTTCCCAAAAATTCTTAAAAACTTATTGACTTTTTAAAAAGTTAATAAGTTAAAAGTTAATGGAAAAGTTATTTTGTCAAACATGGCCTTAGGCTAAAAGTGTTCCCTTTTAATCTCTAAGTGAAAAAAAGTTATTAAATTTTGTTTTTTAATTTTACAAATGAGTACGCCAGACTCGCTAACTAGCCTACGATACCCTCACCTAAAAATGTTGCTGAGGACGATTGCATTACACTCGTTTCTAGATCTAGCATTCCCTAATCATCATCTTGGATTGTCTACATAAAGATGGTTACTTGACGGTGAATGAATTTGGGACATTTGGAAAACCCAAAATGGCCTTCCGCTAGACCACCTTAAGGTGATCATTATTTTTTGTTTTAATTAATGAGTTGTGCGAGAAGATGGATCGATGTAATTATATCAAGAGGTGATAATTTTAGACGTGGCAAAATATAAATAAGTTTTCGGTTTATGTATTTAATTTGTTAACAAAATTAGTCATAATTTTGACTTGTTTAATTAAGCAAATCATGTTCGGGCATATCTATTTATCCCATTTTAGTTAAACAAGTCAACTTGTTTAATTAAACAATTCCAACCAATAACCTATTTAACTCATATTTTTACAACCCATCAACCTGAATAATATGTTTACAACTATAAATTTTTATTCAATCGAAGAAATTGCAGATATATCCATATATACACAATAATCAAATAAAGATGGTCATACCTACAAATTTTTAATCAACTTGAGCACCCTTTAGAATCCATAATCGACTAAAAACGATAATTTAAGGGTTATTGAAAACCAAGTGTTCGGTTATGATTCGTTTTAAGGCAATAACCTAAGACTCAATTTCACATCTTGAATATGATTCAACTTTGGTCCCTATCAAATTTCAACCAACATGAAGGATCCAAAGGTCCATCGACTCACTGGACAACTTTTTTATCAAGTCATGCCTTTGTTTTTTTCTTGTAGTTTGACTCTAATTTATCACTGGTAAAGTAGTTTATCAGAATGTAAGAAAAATTGTATTACAACCTGCTTAGTTCTTCAAAACCATAATATAGCATTAGGACCCTTCAAAGGCACCTATTCTAGCTACCAAGAACAAAACAAAAATGAAACTAACATGACCATATGATATCACTACCTCAACCAAAACATCATAAAACAAAGGCACAGCACAATGAACATTTCGGTTGTATAGATCAAAGTCAAAATCATATTGGAGACGGAAAAAAAGAGCTTAATGATGAAGCATGGAAGTACGACTGCGGAACCAATTGTAATCTGGCAATAGCTTCACAGGCCCAGATGCTGCAATTGCTATGTCCTGCAATCCCCAAGAGTTTTAAGGAGGAAAAAAAACAATTTTAATGGTCGAACTTTGATTGCCAAAAATGAATTAGCCAATTCATAATAAGGATACGTGCTTTGATTTTGTTATGATTAAACAAAAAGAGAACAAGACATGGTTAAAAAACAAGAACTAGTGGTCAACTAAATTATAATTCTGCACACATTTTAACACCAAAAGCTATTTACACCAACAATAAATGTTTAACCAAGTACGAAACAAATTCTAAAAATAAAGGTACAAGCAGATTGACAAACCTATGCTTCTAACTCAATCAGCTTCGAGCAGTTATTGGACAAATTTATGAATAGTTCTCTTAATGCAGTAATTGAACTTTCTTTGAAAGTTATATTATATACATATCAAATTTGAAATTATATGTAGTTTGTATTGCAATCCCCACTGTCACAACCACCCATTTGAGATCGTGTAAACTGAGATCAGGACAGAATGAGTTGTTTAAGAGAATGTCACTTCAGTTCAGGTCAAAACTCAAAACAGGTTCTAACCAAAATGGGTTCAGGTCAAACTAATTCTGACCAAAATCGTCTCGGGTTGAAACGGGTCGTTTTAGGAAAAAGAAAATCAAAAATGGGTTCCCAGCTATATTTGTTTTTATGGCGGTTAGTAACGATGGGTGGTGATGGCCCATTTGTACCCGTTCTAAGCCTGCAAGTTTCATGAGGATGTCAAATTTGACCCATTCCTTGAAGAAAGGAGTCATGATTGCCAAGTGTACTTGACAATGAACTACAATTCTAAATTCCATAGTTCTTCTGTTGCATAATATATTCTAGTGATCATGAGGTTTATGTATGTCTTTCAACTTTTCATTGAATAATACAATAGTACAAATTCTAATATTATTAAGTAGAACAAAATTTTGTCAGCTGCCCTGAGGCTCATAAAACATACACAAGCAAAAGGAATGTTGTAAATACTAATTAGCATGGGAACTATATATTAATTTTGTGTATAAAAGGTGTGTAGAAAGAGGGATAACCTGCTCAAATATGTATTTGTTAGCTACACGTTTGATGGTGGCAACATCCACTGCATCAAGTCTGGCAAATAATTCACCAAGTGGGATTCTGCGCCCATATTCGAGCAACTGCAAAAACAAAAATAATAAAAAATTTAAAAAATAATGATAAGCGAGAGTTTTACCACTGCAGACTACAAATAAGGGATGCCTCAAACTACAAATACACATCAAGTAACTAGAAGAAAAAGAATGATGCAATGGAACAACTTTTTTCTGTTAGTAACATTCACTATAGAGGTATCGTGAGCCGGGGGTCTCTCTGGGTGCATCTCTCTACCCCTTGGGATACAGGTAGGGTTTGCCATCATGTGAGATTTTACTGGGTAAGGGTGGTTGTTGTTTTATATACTAATTATGAATAATTATAGGTTTAAAGCTACCCATCAGTTCTTTGACGGCACTTAATGTTAAACTATTAAATGATTTATTACAACATAAATCATAATGATAAAAATAATACCATTACATTTTATTGCCGCATCAAGCCAAAAGTATACAACTCTTTGGTAGGGGTGTTTGGTCATTTGGATCAGCTCCATAAAATTTAAACCAACTGGTATGTAATTCTTATTAAATAAAAGCAAACCATCAAAACCACGTCAATCCCAGCCAAACCAAATCAAAATATGAGCATGTTGGATCGGTTTCATAAACAGTTTCCATCAGTATATTTCATGTCAATCAAACAAATATATTGACATAGTAAGGGTATCTATACTAATAAATATGAAAATTAATAAGTTTATAGAAGTATATCTATATTCTATTCTATATCTATATATAATACTAAAAAAGAGTAACTTAGGGGGACACTTGTCAAATTTCTAAGCCCCCTAATTTTGTTTTTCCCGCCTCTCTCTTTTATTAAATAACTAGGTTAAAAACCCATGTAATACATGGGTGGAATAAATTTAACATGTTAAAATTATTATTTTTTATAAAAGTTTTGTATCTTACATGTTATTACTTATTAGCCATTGGTGAAATTAAAAATAATAAATATCTAAGAAATTATAAATAAAAATAATAAAAAATAAAAATTTTAATAATATATTTTAAGATAAGATATAATATAAATCATATGGTTTAGTATGTTTTAATAAATTATTAGAATTAAAACATTTATAATTTAGATATTTTATAGTATAGTTTACATATTTAAATTAATTCTTATTTAATAGGAGAGAGAGGCGGGAAACATAATTTTAGAGTTAACCAGAAATTGCCAAGTGTCTACTTTAAACCTTCTTTTATTATAATAGATAGATTACCTAAATTAAGAAAGATTAAATAATTTTAATTTCTTATTTAGATTACAAATAATATTATAATAAATTAGAAAAGATATATTTTTATTAATGTTATTTTCACATTCTTTCTCACTAAAATTTTTCTGCTTCTCTCTTCTCTTAAATAATTATATTAATTACTAATAGTTAAAATAATTAAAATTTAGAGCTATATAATGACCTTTTAAAAATATATTTTTAGAACTGTTTCTTTTGAAATAAATTATTTTTTTTAAACAAAAACATTTTAAAAATAAAAATTTAAAGAGTTGATATCATTATTTTATTACTTATAGTTTCCACTCATACATAATTTTAATCATATCTTATTTTAAAATATCGTTTAATAATTAATAAATTTTTTATTTTATTTTTTCAACCCTTGTAATACACGGGTTTACTATAGCTAGTTATTAATATATGTGTGTTTGTGTGTGAAAAATGTAAAGATATATATAGAACAAATAAAAAATAGATTAATATTCAGTTTGTTTGGACCATGCGATTCTTACAGCAGTAACCAAAACTAATCCAAAAACAAAAATAATAGTATGGTCTTGGACTCTTGAGTCTTGATCCATATTGATCCAAAAATCCAAACGATTTGGTCCAATCCAAATTGTCCAATCCAAATTGTCCAATTGGACAGTATGGTTATATCCCAATGATAAACCCCCAACTTTTAGGGGACGTTTGGTTCACAGAATTCTCAGAAATTGGAATTGGAATTGGAAAATTTTCCATCCAAAATCATGTTTGGTTGGTTAACGGACAAAAATGGAATTGGAAAATTTTCCCTCATTCATTGGAATTCACATTCCTTCCACTTACCTATGGAATGTTTAACAATCCAATGGAATGTTCAAAATTAAAATTCCAATTTCACTCAAAATTGACCAACCAAACACATGGTCAACTTCAACAACATTCCAATTCCATTTCCAATTCAAATTCCTTTGCAAAACATTCTGAGAACCAAACGGCCCCTTATTGGCATGTATAACTTTACAAAGATATAGGTTATTTTGCGATTGTATGCTACAAAATAATTTCTAATTTTAGGGTAAAAAATAAATTTCATGTAACATTATGCATCCAGCGTACCTGACGTCCAATTTCTTCAGCACTGTGGTGTTCTTTATAAAGTGAAAACTTAAGCTGCAAATAGTGAAGACACCGTAAGAATTACAAAAAGGCTCAAAGGAACACTGCTCCCTAGACATTAGGGATTGCCCACTTTGTTATTTGATGCAGTGCAAACCGAATTTAGCGTTGATTAATAAAGATTACCAAAACATACCCGTGCATTAATAGGTTCATGAACTAGAATTGCATGATCACAAACTAGTGCCTAAGTTACCTGATTTTGAGCACGCATAACATCCTCCTCTGCAACTTGGTAACAAAGTTTGCTTATCTCTTGCATTATCGCATAAGCCAAATCGTCTAAGCGATCTGGCTACAGACAGAATACAAAGCATTAAGCTGGCAACGTAATAAGAAATTAAATCATGACAAGTCATAAAAAACACTATTTAGCACCTCACTAAAAGAAATATAATTAACCCTAAGAATATGCAGGTAATAATAACTTGAATTTGATCCAAAAACTATACATTGTGTTACATCATAATAACAAGAAAAATAAATATTGCACAATAAAAAAGATAAATACGAATCTAAAGTTAGTAGTCATCCATATGAACAGAATTGGAACATAAAACAAAGCTTCATGACTGTGAAATAAATCTATTGCCTATAGCATGATAATCGTAAGCTGTCACATGACATAAGATGACAAACTTGATTGGAATTGGCATATTTTTCCTAAGCAACCTACTAACCCAGTAGCAGACACACGTGCACACATGTTTTAAAAGTGTTACCAAAGCTAAAGTTGCATAAAAGTAAACAACAAATGCATCGACTTGCCCCTTCGGATGCAATTATTTATAAGTTAGAACTCACTTTAGCAGCAGCACAGACACCGAATAGCCCAGTTTCTTTGTAGTAATGGTTCGCAGCCATCACATACTCAGCAAGTTCATCAATCCCCGCCATCTGAGCAAGCAGTGAGCTGTTCATTATTTCCAAAGAATATACAAGCAATAACAAAATTAAACTCTATATGCAAAGTGAAAAGAATAAAAAAGGTTTGAACAAAATAAATAATTCTTCAATATATAAGAAGATTAAATAAAGGGTACCAACTACTAACCCTGTATCTGTGGTTTTGTCCCATGATCCAAGCATAGTTCGCATGACCAACACAGCAACTGCATCAGGATCTGTTGTTGATGGTCCTTTGAAGACAACACCAAAATAAGCAAAAGGCGTATTATCATCCCTCTGACGAATCTGATTATTTCACAGTTCAGCAAAAGGTTAATTAAGAATAGTTATTTGTCCAACGTCAAAAATAAGCCCTCAAAACTGTAACACCACCTCAGAACCAGTGAATATTGCAGGCTCATTTTCTACCAACTGTGTTGAAGTTATGGGATTGGTGGATAGTTTTGTGAACATCTTATTCACTTGCTCTACAATGTCCTCATGCTTAACAGCCCCTGAGGCTGAAATTACCTGTAACAGATCATATTAATAGTATAAAATCTTGGTGTTAAAAAGCGTGAGGCGCTCCAAGGCATTCAGGTTCCAAAAGACGCTGCGCATGGCGCAAGGCCAAAGCTTCAAGTACACAAGGCGTTGCTCTATGTTCAACCGAAAAAAAAGTTGCATCTCTCTCATATCTTTTACACATCAGTTTATTATCTAGTAAATCATTTATAATATCTATCCCATGGGATTATATATTATGAAGCTGTCTCTTTGGGAGCGGTCTCTATATCCCATGGGATTAGAGGTAAGGTTTGCCCTCATCTCACCCTCCCTATACTTACTTGTTGAGTGGGATTTCACTAAGTATGTTAATTTGTTTGTTTATTCATAATATCATTATTTGGTTGTTTTTACATACAAGCATCCTAAAGATCGCCTTGTATGAGCACTTTATAAAACCAAGATAAAAATAACAAGAGAGCATTGGAAATTTTCTTTGAATACCATTCTGTGGGCTGCATAGTGGGTTGAAAGGTAATCTTGAATATCCTTCTTTGTCATCAACATGATGTTTTTAGGAGTTCCAAGAACGGTCCGACCAAGGGGACTGTGTTGGAAAGCAGCAGCTTGCAAGTGATCACAAATTACATCATATGGCTCTGCCTTTGCCTGAAACGACATTGCAAGAAGTGGAAAACCTAAGAATCTCATTACACTCATCTCTAATCAGGTAAGACATCTGCAAACACTGCAATATTTAGTGAAAAAGTCCATAAAACAAACCTCTAGGAACTCGTTCATAATCGTGTTACGCTCATCTCTAATCAGTTTTTCATCAAAAGTCGAGTTTTGCAACATATCTGATAGAATTTCAAGCACCTTAGGCACATCTCCAGCCATCACTTTCGCTACAAAAACCGTCTGGTCCCTAGAAGTATATCCATTCAACTCCCCTCCCATATTCTCAAGTTCCTCATACAAATCACTACTAGACCTCTTCGATGTCCCTTGAAACACCATATGCTCAAGGAAATGAGCAACACCATTGGTCTCTTCTGTCTCAAACCGCGACCCTGTATCGATCCACACACACACGGTATCCATATGTGAGGCGAGGTTAGACTCAGTGGCAACACGAAGACCGTTAGGAAGAGTGGTGACTCGTGTCTCGGGGTAGGCAAGGATAGACGTATGATCTGTCAAACTAGGGTAAGGAGAGTTGTATTTGAGGAACCTAGGGTCGGGGTTTTCGAGTAGCTTCACCTTCGATTTCAGTCCTTGTGCAACGTGATCGTCAATCATCTGGTCCGTACGTGGTGGAGCTTGTGCCTCAGAGACGCTGGCTACTGTTGAAGCGGATCTGGTGGCCACCAGAGCTCGGTGACGGAGGCGAGATAGCAGGAGGAGGTGGCGCATGGCTATGACCATGGCTAGTGTCTGTGTGCTTCTGTGATTGCAATCTAAAGTACGATCAGCGAGTTGATAGTGTACGATGGAGACGATGATGGTGTGATAATGAACAACGACAATAAAAAATTGGTAAAAACGCACCGTTTTCCGCTGCCGTCCATCGCCGGTGACATTATCCTGCCGTCCGTTGCTTGTCTCGATCCCTTGCGGTCAATTGCACGTCGTCTTCGTTGCGAACTCGTTTTCAGTCATTCCTAGGGCTAAATTGATGCTATCTGCTCCGTTTAGCAGTGAAATTGCTTCTATGTGTTGCGATAGTTGATCTGATTGCTAACACCTCGGTTGTAATTTCTCAAGCAGCATACGCCATGTGACTAAAATCCAAAAGTTGTCAACATCAGTAGGCAGTAACAGACGTGAGTAAGAAATGATCGGATATGACGTCGGGAACTACCTTTTTTGGGGAGCAGAGTGGCGGGAGATATTGCGTTAGGCAATAGGCATTATCAGACGTCACCGGAGATGCTTTTCGGTTGTTGCTGATGAAAATGCATGCGTAAAATTTGTGTTAGTAGACTGGTAGTGGAGACTAAAAAAAAATCTCCTTACAGTTTGGACTAGCTTTTATTTTTAGACTTATGTTTATATTTTAAAGTAGCTTATAGTTTATTTTTTATTATTTGGTAAACTCTTTTTAAATGTTTGGATTAGCTTATATTCTACAAATTGATTATACGTTAAATCCATCATTCTTTAATTTGTTACGGTAATAAGTTGCTTCAATATTCATTAATCTACCATAATTTGATGGCAAATTAGTAACTTACACCCTTATACAAATAAACTTTTTCAAATAAGCTAAAAAACCATCTTCAAATAAGCTTCTTCAAATTAGCTTATATAAGCTAATAAGCATAAGCTTAAAAAGCTAAGGCAAACACTAAATTAAGCTTATTTTGTAAAAAAAGCTAAAAAAACTACAAGCTTTGTTAAAAAAGCTAGGCCAAACACCCCTTAAATTAGTTGTATCTTTAAATTTTGAGTAAATTTCGGTTTTGGTCACTGTGCTTTAGCCATTTTAACTATTTCAGTCAAAAACAAATCTTTGATCATATCATGTCCTGTGGTTTCATTTTTGTAACGATTTTGGTCCCTAACACTAACTCTGTTAATTTTTATAGTTAAATGTGAGGGTACTTTGGTCATTTTATATTTGTAGGACTAGTTATGTAAATTATATTAGATTAAGATAATTGTTGTAATTTTTTAAAACAATAAATAATAAAAAAACAAAAATTAAATCTAAACCCACAGGCGGCGGCGCATGCGGAGGCGATGGTGGTGGCGGTGGCGTAGGCGCAGGCGATGGTGAAGGTGCACGCGGTAGCAGTGGCGCTGCGGTGGTGGCGACAGCGCAGGCGGTGGCGGTGGCGGTGGCGCAGGTGCAAGCGGTGGCACAGGCGGCGGTGAAGGTGCACGCGGTAGCGGTGGCGCTGCGGTGGTGGCGGCGCAGGCGGTGGCGCAGGCGCAGGAGGTGGCGGTGAAGGTGCATGCGGTGGTAAAGCTCCAGGCGGTGGCGGTGGCGCGACGGTGTGGTGGCGCAGGCAATGGCGGTGGCGGTGGCGCAGGCGGTGGCGGTGGCGCAGGTGGTGGCGGTGGGTTAGATTAGATTTAAGTTTTGTTTTTGTATTCTTTATTGTTTTAAAAAATTACAGCAATTATCCTAATATAATATAATTTACATAACTAGTCCTCCAAATATAAAATGACCAAAGTACCCTCAAATTTAACTGTAAAAACTAACAGAGTTAGTGTCAGGGACCAAAACCGTTACAAAAATAAAACCAGAGGGCATGATATGATCAAAGATTACTTTTTGAACAGTAATGGTTAAAATGGCTAAATCACAGGGACCAAAACCGAAATTTACTTTTAAATTTTTAAAATGTTAGTGTCTACCTTGACTTTTTATTTTTTATTTATTTGAGTCTTATAATGTTGATTTTGTTAGTTTTTATGCTAAATATTATATAAAAATTTAAAATATCCTTAAATATTAATAAAATAAAAAAGTTTTTTAGGATCATACACTCATCTTTACAAAAACTCTTTCTCTCTCTCTCTCTCTCTCTCTCGTCTCACACACACACGTCTTTTTTTTTTTTTATCTTTTTCTTCTACCTAATTCCTATCGCCACCATCATTAGTATTTTCATAAAATATTTAACAGAAAGACTAACAGTGTTAGCATTCGGAAGTCAAATGAATAAATAAAAATAAAAAGCCAGTGGACATAGTGATGCTTTTAAACTTTAAGAACGTAACTGATTAGTTTTGATAAAAGTCATAGATGCAGATAGTAATTTACTCAAAAATTTATGTGACAAACCATGAACCCAGGATGATACATAAAACATCCTTTGTTGTTGATGTTATGATGATACTTTTTTGTGTCTTGTATTGACAAGTCAAACCTTCAAGCTTTAATGAATTTCGAAACAAGTATTGTAACTGACATGAAACTAAAGATTGGCGTAAAACCTAGCAATATGGCGACATGTAATCCATATAGGACTCAACCTTGGTAGTTTTAACTTTCCATCTAACTCACGTTCCATCACATTAGCAAGGGGTCACACCACAACATTACCCACCGAAAGGGTATCTTTCATTACGACTACGTACATCATGCATGTCTGTAAATAAGCCATCAAATATCATTTACACCATCCACTCTTACACTAAAGTCTTCCTGTTTTTTCTTCACTTCTCGATTTATTTTATTCCATAAACCATTATTCTCACGTCATCAGAGGGTGGTTAACTGGCTATAGTGAGGCATTTATTCCCTTCGTGCTCTACCGGCAGTAGTTCGTGTGTGCATATTGGAGATCACTGATGGTTTTTGACAGAGTATGGCAAAAGTCCTTGCCTCCAGCCTTCTCATTCATCCATATTTAATATTATAATATTTACACTTAACCACCTTCCTGAATACAATTATTGAAATAAGGATAAATAAATCCTAGACTAATATACCCCCTCAGTCTAAGGAGGAGGGTCACGGATGCTTAGACTGGTACGAAAATCATGAAAAAGAACTCTCGGTAATCCCTTTGTAAAAATATCAGCAAAGTTGAATCTGGAAGGTACATGTAATACTCGGACTTGACCCCGTTGAACCTTTTCACGAACAAAATGGATATCGATCTCTATATGTTTAGTCCGTTGATGCTGGACCGGATTACCAGAAAGGTAAACGGCGCTTACGTTATCCGTATAGACTAATGACGTGCGAGTCGGAGGAAATCCCAATTCAAGAAGTAAATTGCGTAGCCAACAAATTTCTGCTACGACATTGGCTACCGCACGGTATTCCGCCTCGGCACTGGAACGAGAGATTGTGGTTTGCCGCTTAGAAGACCAAGAAATAAGGTTGTCACCCAAATAGATGCAATAACCAGAGGTAGACCTACGCGTATCCGGGCAGCCAGCCCAATCGGCATCAGTATAAGAAATAAGAGTGTTTACCGGACCTGAATAATGCCCTTGACATACCGAATAATGCGTTTCAGGGCTGAAAAATGGCTGGTCCGCGGGGCATGCATATGCATACAAACCTGTTGAACGGCATAAGAAATATCTGGTCTGGTAAAAGTGAGGTACTGAAGTGCACCTGCTAGACTTCGGTAGGTGGTGGGATCATCGAAAAGCTCACCGTCATGGGCACTTAGCTTACCAGATGTATCAACTGGTGTGTGAACTGGGTTACAGGAACCCATGTTAGCCCGAGTGATAATGTCTTGAGCATAAGTACTCTGAGATAAGAAGAGGCCCTGGGCGTGTCGTTTAACCGATATACCCAAAAAATAGCTTAATGGACCAAGATCTTTCATGGCAAACTCCATAGACAATCGAGACATTAAATATTTCTTCAGAGCAGCCGAAGATGTAGTCAAAATAATATCGTCAACATATAATAGAAGATAAGCAATGTCGGTTCCATGATGATAGATGAATAATGAATGATCAGACGAGCTGTGACGAAACCCCAATGTGGAGACAAAATCAGTGAATCGTTGGTACCAGGCCCGCGGTGCCTGTTTCAGCCCATAAAGAGACCGCTTTAAATGACATACATGGTTGGGATACTTGGGGTCCCGGAAACCCGGTGGTTGATGCATGAAGACTGTCTCAGAGAGGTTGCCGTGTAAAAGGCATTCTTCACATCCAACTGGCTGATGTCCCAGTTATGGAACAAAGCAATGCTAAGAACGGTCCGAATGGTTGCTGGTTTCACCACCGGACTGAATGTCTCATCACAATCAATTCCAACCTGTTGCGACCTGCCATCACAAACCAAACGCGCCTTATAGCGCTCAAGCGAACCATCAGATTTAGTTTTATGTTTGAAAATCCACATGCACCGTATAATATTCATGTTAGACCGACGAGGTACAAGCTCCCACGTATTATTATCAATAAGGGCATTAAACTCATCCGTCATGGCATGGTGCCAAACCGTAGTGGATAAGGCCTCGATAGGGTTACGGGGTAAAGGATGAATGGGGGTGGGGGAAGTTGTCGCATTAAGATTGTAGGTTTGGCGAGGTTTAGAATGACCAGTCATACTTCGAGTGGTCATAGTGCGGGAAGGGAGAGGTGGTGGGGGAGGTGGTGGTGGGATGGGTGATGGTTGTTGTTGAGGTGAGGATGATGGGGACAGTGTAGGTGCAACAGTAGGGGAGGTGTTTGGGGTGGGAGAGGTGGCGGCTTGGGTGGGGTTTGTAGGGTTGGTGGGTTGTGGTGTTGGTTTTGGTCTACGGGAGTACGTCTTAATAGGTGCGGATCGGGTTGGTGGAGGTGTTTGTGACGGAGAAGTGGTGGATGCAGTGGTGTGAGGATGATGCCAAATAGAGGGGTGAATATCATTAGAGAGGGTATTGTGAAGGAAATCATAGGAGGGGATTGGATGATTAATTTTAGAAAAAGGAAACACTGTTTCATCAAATATGACATGTCGGGATATGATTATTTTGTGGGTGGTTAGATCATAACATTTATACCCCCTATGGTTGGAGGGGTAACCAAGAAAAACACACGGGGTAGAACGGGGTTGGAGTTTGTTAATGGTTGTGGAAGGTATTAAAGGGTAACAAAGACAACCGAATATTCGAAGATGATCATATGTAGGCTTTTTGTGGTAGAGAAGAAGAGTGGGGGTTTGATTATTTTTAGTTTTAGAAGGAAGAATATTGAGCAAATAGGTGGCCATTTGAAGTGCATGGTGCCAAAAAGTGGGGGGAAGAGAAGCATGAGTAAGAAGTGTACGAATAATGTTGTTGATGGAGCGAATCTTCCGTTCGGCTTTGCCATTTTGAGATGATGTGTATGGGCACGAGAACCGAAATTGCATGCCATTTTGCTTGCAAAAATTTTGAAAAGAATGATTGTTATATTCAGTGCCATTGTCGCATTGAATTGTTTTTATGTTTCTTTCGAACTGTGTTTGGATTAATTTGTAGAAATCGAGAAAGATGGAGAAGACGTGTGATTTATTTGCTAGAGGAAACGTCCACAGATAATTGGTATAGTCATCCAAAAATATAATATAATAACGATGACCTCCCGAACTAAGGGTAGGGGAGGTCCACAAATCACTATGCATAATATCAAAAGGAAAATATGTAGTAGATACAGAAGCAAAAAATGGAAGTTTAACATGCTTGCCAAACACACACGCTTGACAAACCTTATTATCTGAAAACTTGCTAACAGAGACAGAATTTTCTTTATTTAAAATACGAAGTAAAGCAGATCCAGGGTGTCCAAGACGCTGATGCCAAAGGTCTTGGGTGAGAGCAGCAAAAGTAGACGGTTTGGTGAGAGGAGTGGATGGTGTGGACAGCGGGTAAAGGTCCCCGGTGCTGTTACATTGGAGGATAGGTATCCGAGTCTGGTAATCCTTCATAACAAAACCAAAGGGGTCAAATTCAATTGAAACATTATTGTCGGTTGTAAGACGACGTACTGAAAGTAAATTTTTAACAAGTTGGGGTGCATAAAGGACATTGTGAAGATTTAAGGGTGGGTAAGGTGAAGGTAATGTTGTGTGGCCTGTTCCAACAACCGGAATTTGATACCCATTACCCACAACAATATGGTTTAAAATACCATTATTAACATAATGTGAGAGATTACCTGTAGTATTCGTCATGTGGTTTGTGGCACCAGTGTCAAGATACCAATTCTGATCCGGGTTTAAAGTCATTGTGTGCAATGCCTGCTCAATATTGGTTGGAGTGTAGTAGTTAGAAGCATATGCGTGTGCTGGAGATGGACCAAGAATGCCTGGTGCACGAGATGGAGGCCTAGCAGTAGGAACTGTCGGATACGGGCAAGGTGGAACGGGCCATGGTGAAGGTGACCAATTCCATGGTTGTGAAGGTGGCTGCCAATTCTGCTGTGAATACTGCCCCAAAATGGGAAAACCAGAGCGAGTGCCATAATTATGAAAATTACCTCTAGACCGACTGCGACCACGACCCCGGCCCCCGCGACCGCGACCACGGTGAGATGAAAAATCAGCACTGCGTGGGCGGGAACGAGGCTGAGTTGAGTAATCCAGGGTAGCAGAAGGCTGCGGCGGTGACGGGTGATGGCTGGGAGCAGGTGGTAGCGGTGGTTGGCCGACAGCGGGGGCGGAAACAGCCGTATACAAGGCTGTTCCAGGGGCTGTTTGCTCCATTTTTCTTGTTTCTTCCAACAGTAACTTAGAACGAGCCTCATAGAAGTCTGGGAGCGGATCGAATTGTTGTAGCATCATCGCCACTCCATCGTACTGATCCGTTAGACCTGCGATAAGTTGCAAAACTAGGCGTTGATTGTCGACCGGGGCACCCACATTGGCCAATTGGTCGGCTATGGTTTTAATTTCCTGACAATAAGTAGCAACAGAAGAGAAAGATGAAAGCTTGATATTTGAGAACTTCTTTTGCAAGTAAAGGGCCCTGGAATTTCGATTATCACGAAAAATATTGGACAAAGAAGTCCATGCTTGAGCAGCAGTGACATTGGGCTGGAAAATGGTATTAAGTAAGTCATTAGAGATTGTTCCATACAGCCACTGCAGAACAATAGCATCAAGACGATCCCACTGCACTTTATCTGTATCCTTGGAAGAAGAAGAAGTCGTTGGAGGAAGGATGTGGTCGAGAACAAGATTTGCTCTGCAATGAATGATGAATAACTCTCTCCATGTTGTGTATTGACTACTATCCATCTCAAGCTTGATAGGAATGCTATTGCGAATGTTGGTAACCGTAGTGGCAGGATGAATCGGATTAGGGTTTGCAGGTGGTGTGATGACTTCTGTTTCTTTTGCCATGATGAAGGATAGTGAGAAAATGAAAAACATGAGATTCTAGGCAAGGAAGGTGATCAGAGAAGGCAAGGAAGGTGATCGGAATTGTGCAGCAGAAAGGGGGAGAAGGCGAAAGGGTTTAATCAGAGAACATACGCTCTGATACCATGACAGAGTATGGCAAAAGTCCTTGCCTCCAGCCTTCTCATTCATCCATATTTAATATTATAATATTTACACTTAACCACCGTCCTGAATACAATTATTGAAATAAGGATAAATAAATCCTAGACTAATAGTTTTGTACTCGAATATCAGCTTTCACGAAAGCGTTATTATCTGGGTCACACGTGACGGTATATGTGCCTCGTAAGAATGAGACGATTGCATGTAGTATAGAAAACTAAATCTAACTAAATACACACAAAAGTGTGAACTATATTAATGATATATTATCTATATATGTATATGGCATGTTAATGTGTTAAGTTACTCGTTTATTGTTTAACCTGCCAATATGTTAGGTTAACAACATTATACTCATGGCATCACCTTTTTATCAAAATAAGTTAATAATATACATTGTCATTCGTCTAAAAAATATAAAAGTGAAAGCTTACCTAGTAACGGTACATATAAAAATTCTATACATGGAAGATTTATGTGTGACAGACTTGCGGTGGTACCAAGACAGTCGTCACCCACAATTTTCGACTAGATTGCATTTAATTAATGGTGCTCCAACAAAGCTAAAAACATCCACGTTAAACATTAATACAAGAAAAATCTGAGAAAGAAAACAAGTAAAAACTGACGGTGAAGAAAAGATTGGCACTCATAACGTCGTATGCGCCTACGGGATAATAATACACTTTGACAAGCTTAATAACATTGAATACTTAGGAAAAAAAACAACTGAATTATATATACTAGTTAATTAAACCAATTGGATTTTTAAATGTTAGGGAATAGGGAGACATCATGTTTTCTTCAATTTTTCTCAGACGACTAATAACACACAATTCTTTTATCATTTTTTGTATTTTCTCAAGTTTGAAGAGTGTCATATTAATTTTTCATTTTCCCTATGCGCACTTGTGTGGTATGGTACAAATAAATTCCTATAAATTCAATTGGCAAGTACCAGTTAACATTCTAAGAGATGGTGTTTTCACCCGGGGCCGGGTTTCACCAACTTTTTCTAGGATCCATTTCGATACCCATAAAAACCTAAAAGTACGTATAGCTTATTGTTCAACTACCTTGTTGTTCAACATAACAAACTAAATCATTCAACATTTAATTATTCAATTATTAACTACATAATTAGTTATAATTATCATCTTAATCAAGTGTAACTAATGGGCTATTTGGTAATATCTGAATGATTAAGTGCTGAATCAATAAGAGGTCTGAACCATTAAGTGCTGAACCATTAAGAGGTCTGAACCATTAAGAGCTAGTATATCGCTTAACTATTCAAATGCAAATGTCTGACCAATTCAGATAAGAGTTCTTAACCATTCAGCATTAGACCTATTAACCATTCAGCATTAGTATAATGCTTAACCATTTAGAGGCAAATGTCTGAACCATTCAGACATTTGCTCGCGAAACAAACAGTCTGAACCATTAAGTGCTGAATCATTAAGACATCTGAACCATTAAAAGGCTGATTAAGAGGCTGCCAAACAACCACTAAGCAAAAGCAACACACTGCATGTTTACACGTGTACCGGCTTATTTTGCCTGTGGTAACGTTGGTTTATCTCCGAACCGGGTTTTTCAGCTAGACCGCTTATGTTGTATACGATAAACTAGAACCGTATCCAATTTGCCCTTTTTCATCGTGTTCTTCGAGTTCTCTCTCAGATCAAAGATTCAATTCCTGTTATCTTATCCATATACCCTCTTGAATTCATTTGTTATTCGTTCATTTCTATCATCTTCTATCCTTTGATCGAATTTTATTTATTATTTCGATTATCTTACTAAATTCTAGGGTTAGGGTTTGCATTTGATGTTCAGATTCAATCCTGTTCTCCTCCGATCCGTCTTTTTGTTGGAGTTTTCGAATTTTTGTAATAAACTGTATGTTGTTTCCTTGTAAATTTGTAGATTTTAGTCTAATTTGTGAGATAGGGTTTTCGAGGCGCTCGGTTATGTGATAAGTCGTTACTTCTGCAAATTGAGCGAGGGTTTCGGTAAGTTTTTATTGGTTATTGATGGTTTTGTATATATTTTGGTGAATGATTTACTAGGTTTGATGGAAAAATTATGGTTTTTATATCATTGCTCAAATTAGCTGCTGAAAACCTGAAATTATGTAGGAAGATATGTATGGAGATCGTTTAAAATTGAATTATTCAGATTTATGGATACATTAGCTGGTAATTTTCTACATGTGATTCAGTTAAACCTGTTATAAATTTATTTGTGATGTTTCCTTTTATTCTAAAGTTCTGAAGTTCGACTGTTACTTCCATAGTAGATTTTTTTATACTGCAGCTGTGCATGTACTTGAATTACACGCAAACAACCAAACAAGTATATGATACGTTGATACACACATGTGGTACAGCTGATGCATATTTAAACTGACATGAACCGCGATCGTTTTATTTGTTAGAATCTATTCGTATTCCTATGACAAGCTGTTTACCTATCAGAATGTAGTCTCTTTTGTTGATCAAAAGTTATGCATTGTGTTTTAGCCACCCATACGTGAATCAGAACCACGGGCAACCGAAAGTCCGAAACCAATTGACAATCTTGTTTAGATGTTTGTCACTTGCTAGGTAGCAATGAAGAATGCCAATAGGTTACCCAACCCAGACATATGTATACACATAACAAGTACTTCATCGAATTAACTATTAATGAACACAACTCCTTCTGACATGTAATTACAGAATTTAGTTCGTGCATGGTGGATTAAACGTTACTACTCAATGTGCGAAATAGCAGTCAAGAGATTTTTAATTTTATGTGCATTCTGTTGATTTTGTTATACCCTGTACACATGTTGTAGGTTGTGATGGGAACCAAGCGACCATTTGATGAGGACCTCCAAGAGTTCATTAAACACCCCAAGCATCTTGAAAATGGAAATAACCCGGATTCATTTGGAGGAGAGAAACAGTGTCTTGAGCCATCTCAAAATGTTGTTATTGTAGGTGAGTATAAAATTATAAATTGTCACTTGCATATCATTAAACTCACTTGAGTCACTTCTCTGACTGCCATGGTTTTATCTTTTATGTTTACTGGTTTTTTGTACAATTGTATCAATTATCTACATAGTCAATATGCAGGGCATGGGATTGAACTATAATACTAGTCACCAATAAGTTTTCTTTAGTTAGTTGCTTTGTTGAGATCTAGATGTTGAATTTAAGTAAATAAAAACTCTTGGATCACAAATAGAGAAAGATCCTATGTTTTTTCATTGCAAACACTCACTGTATTTTAGGTGAATACAAGAACGATGGTTTGTTTACAATAAAAATTAGCACTAATTATAGTATTATAGCTCTGTACTGCTGGGCAGCCCGCCAGCCCGAACTAAAACAAAAAAGGAAAAAGTCAAAAAAAGCTCGCACTTTATCTAATATAAATTTCATTGTGTAGGTGAATGTGGTGAGAAGGTCATTGTTGTCCCGGATATGGTTGAAAAGGTGTTTGAAACAAGTGCTCCCTTACCTTTAGTGACTGGCATCACTGGTTTTGAAGAAGCTTCTGGGCCTGGGCCCAGTCCTGGGTTTTGCCCAAATCTTTTTTCTGAATTTTATGAATTCAACTTGCCTAGACGACCACTAGTTCATTATGACGATACATATTCATCTTTATTGAATTGCACCCCAAGAAAAGAAGTACCCATTGGACCAGATCATCAAGCAGATGTTCCTGAATTTGATTCAGATTTAGCTGCAAGTTACATTTCCAACGACGGAAGAGAGAAAATTTTGATGGGCGATTGTGTCATTTGCCACCAGGAGGACGAGACCGTCATTACCCAAACGGAATGCAAATGCATGGACGGTGGTTCTATTAGATGTGTGCAACAACATGTCAGTGAAGCTCGGTTGAATCTAAAACAATCTTTAGGGCTTGAGAAGTTTATTAATTTGGGATTTAATAACATGGGTGAGGAAGTAGCTTGTAACTGGACTGAAGAAGAAGAACAGCATTTTCAAGATATCGTTTACTTGAATCCAGTTTCACATGGTAAAAGATTCTGGGAGGTACTTTCCATTGAATTCCCAACCCGCTCAAAAAAGGAATTAGTAAGTTATTATTTTAACGTTTTTATTTATCGGAGACGAGCTATTCAGAACAGATCGCAGTTATTGGCAATCGACAGTGATGACGATGAATGGTGGGGAACCAGAGCTTTTGGGGCTATAACAGAAGATAATGATTTGGTTGTAGTTGGACCTTTTGTTGACCATGATCATGATAATGATCATGATTCTTCATCTGAAGATGGTGATACTGTCACTGATGTTAAAGAAAATCATGTGAGTAATGGAAGTTCATCGAGTAGTATCCGTGATGAGAAAGTGACAAGTGAAAACGATCACGAAAAGCCTGCGGTCGGAAACAGTTTCGGGTCAAAATCAGAGTCATACTTGCATTGGGACCCACCATATTCTACAATGGGTTCAACAAAAGGTGTTGATCTCTTGCCTACTTGCAGCATGATTGAAGAGATCTTCGGGTCTTCCAAAACGAGTAAAAACATCTGATGAAATGCTTTTTTGTTTGCGCCTCGGTCAACCGTCAACTGCAGCTACTCATTTCAAATGCAACAAAAAAAAAAAGGTTCTCTGTAATTTATTGTATATTAATTTTGTGATTGGAATTGTATGTTGTGTTCTGAATAGGAGTTGGTATCTTTCATAAACGACCCTCTTATATTATTAGATTTTGTCAACTGTCAAATATGTTGGAAACTTAATTTGCAAAGACTTCATGAATAAAAAAAACACATGTTACCTAATATTTATTAGCCTAATAATAAGCAAAACACAGTCTAATAAGCTTTAATAAGCTCTCACTGAAACAATTCCAAATAGCCACTGTATTGAAGAATCCTGCTATCAACAGGTATTTATGAAACAAGCTTAGTTAAGTTCTGAATTTCATCTCCTGAAACAAAACGACATATTTATTATTGAATCTTGTCAAAACACTCGTCGATTCTCTTCAGGCTGCCAGTGAGCCAATTTCTGATGCCACTCTTGTTCTACAAGAAAATAATAACAAACCTATTATGCGATTGCAAAATGGGACAGTGAAGGTGTGAAAAGTGATATACATGTTACCTAATCAGCCTGGTCTTAATTAATCAACCTGAAACATTTAATATTTACCAATCAGGGGTGATCCATTTAGATGGTCGTTTTATTTCTTACGTTGTGTTCCCAAGTTTAATAAACGATATAAAAGGAAAAAAAAAGTGAAATGAATTTAGCGAGAGAAAAAAAATGAAAAGATAGGAAATTGAGGAGAGGAAAAAAATAGAAATAAAGGAAAAGAGATTAAATTTTTTTGTCTTAGAGTTCAAAGAAAATGAAAAGAAAAAAAGAATTTTATATGTTTCATTTCATTTCTTTCTATTTTTTTCCATATTAAAAGGAAAGTTGGAAGGGAAAATTATTGAAAAATTTCCTTTCATTTTTTTTTCACTTTCATCCTTTAGAAAACTTGAAAACATAGAGCTTTTTTGTTCTCTTATATTTCCTTCCTTGAAAAAAAGATTCTAAAACATAATTCTTTTCACTTTCTATTCATTTCCTTTCAAGTATCTTCTTAATAAAACTCGAGAACACAATGTTAATGTTTTAAAAAATTTCATATAAACAAGTTAACAGAATTTATATAGACAGAAAACTATAACTCTAAGATACACAAAAGTTAATGTTAATATATTGGATTAATTTTTAAAAAAATATTATAGAAATCATATGCTTGGACTGGGCCGGCTGACTGGCCCTTTTAGTTTTAGTTTTAGGGATTGGGGGTTTTTTTCAGGCTAAATTAAAAGTCTAAAACTAGTATAAATAAGTCCAATTGAACATGTACTTATTTATAATAATCGGGAGTTGCACATCTGAGATCGTTTTGTTCTTAATGATTTTTGGATTTGTTTACTTCAAAAAAAATTCTTGTGACATGATGAAATAAATCGTTTTTGTGACAGTTTTTGAAACTGAATGACTTTATATAACGATTTTGAAAAATTGGAATGGTTTTGATTATGAATTTTAAAGTTAAATGATAAAACTTAAGGCATTTGACATCTATAATGTCTTCGTGAGTGGAGGCGTAAGCAACCCATCATGAGCGGACTCACAAGTTCGGGAGGAAAAAATGATAGACAAATGAAATGGGGGCCAATAAGATGCTTACACATGTTAAATTTTATTTTAGTAAAACCTTGTCGTACTCACAAATCCATTACACCCCTTATTAAGTGTAAGTGTGATCATATGTTTTGCCTAGGTGACACGCCTTATGTGAGGACACCATCATGGGCGAAGCTTAAGTAGGGCCGGGGGGGGGGGGGGGGGCCCCGCCCCCCTATTTTACAAACACTAGACTATTACGGGTGTCAAAAATGAAAAATGCACCTGTTAGTTATATATAAATAATTAGAAAAAAAGTAATAAAATCAACGTTGACTAGAGTCGGTCTCTTTTCCAACTAGAGTGGGCTGTATGAATTGACATCGAAAGAAAATACGGTCATAGTCTAACTTTAATAAAGTCGAGTCCTTTTGATTTTTTGTATAGGGTTCATCAGAGACCAATTCCTTTGTTTTCTTCATGCTCATTTATATACTCTTAAAACTAACACTTATTATCTAAAAGGACATATTAATTCCCTTGTATCATTAGACTAAATGTCTTTTAGTGTTTACAGACAAGTTCTAATCTATTTTTATAAACAAACAACATTCGTAACAATTATTAAGGTGGATTGCATAGAATAACAAAATATTTTTTTACTAAAATACTTGTAGGTCAATGGTTTTTGATGGTATATATAACATTTTTTTATCGTAAGGTTAAGAATTTGAACATCATGATCGAAGAGTGGTATAGATTAAGGAGAGTGATCAAATAGATAAGTCTTTGTGTTTGCCGTTCTAATAAAACAAAATAATTTTTTATTTTTATATTAGTCATAGTATTTATAGAAAAAGCCTTGATAACTCACTAACAGTTTTTTTTAAGCTTTAGTCATTAGGTGCGGGGCGAGTGGCACTAGAGATTGACTCGAAAACACGTTTTCCTTTCGATCAATCAGTTATTTTATCAATACGAACATCCAATATTATTGATTTTATTGTAATTTGACTCTAAAAATGGTTGTTAGCTGAGAAGTTAAAACCTAAAATAATGTCATAGTATGGTGGTTGTTTTATCATTAAATTGCTTTATTTAATGGTAACATATCCACTCCTTGGTGTAGGAGCTTTGGGTTTAATCCACATTTTCACTCTTTTATGCTATGAAGGTAAATAATGTCATGAATATGTTTAAGAATAATTGGATTATGCGATACAATATACGTACTAGTGGTGCTTTTAATCCGACATCTTTAGCCTCAAAATAAGCTTCGATTTTTATTCTCATGATGTTGAATAGTTCTTTTTCCAAAAACATTGTTTACTTACAAATACCACGTAATCAACTTACAGTTATAGCATTCGAACTCCCATTATATTTATTAAATACAATTATCAATACCACTAGACTACAAATTTTACACTGTATCATATCTTATGATGAAAACAATTTTATTACACTTTTAGTATCAAGTACAATACCAATTTTTCTTTTTTTGGTTTGTTCTAAAAGTGAATTTTCCAATTTTTTAAATAATTTTTCTTGCATTGGGGGCCATGAAAGGGTAACTCACGTTGACAAGTTGTATGGTGGTCATCCCAAAAGTTTGTGTTTACAAGAAATTAGGAACTTTATTTATTGTTAATCAAATAATATATGTTTTTAATAGATAATTAACTATAATATGCTCCTTTAGTTATATCCTAATGGTTTTGTTCAGCCATTTATTTTAACAATGATTTTCTTTTTCTAAACAACCATTTATAAGTATAATGGTTTTTTTTGTGAATACTAAAATATATAATTGGCAAAGTAGACGAATATGATGAGATGGGTAACATGTTGAGATAGACAATATATTAGATCGATTAAGTTTAAATAAACATAGGTTTTTGTAAAGTTTCCCAATACTATAATTTAATGATCGATCTGGATGTTGTATTTATCTATTAATTTTCAGTCATAACTTCTTATTTTCTCTCATATAATTTTCTTTTCATTAGTCGCGCGAGAGGTAAAATAATAGGTCATTAGAGTTATGTTGGAATATAAGTAAATTTTTAATGTTAAGTTATAAAATGTTGTTCGCATCTGTTAAAAATATATAGGCATATTTGTCAATTCAATTACCAAATACACATTGTTATATCACGATTGATTTGGTTGGTTCATTTAGTAGTAAAGTTGAGGGACTGTTGCGGTATAAAGAAGAAGGTTGTGGGAGATGAGTATAGATGAAGAAATGAATCAATTATCAAGGGTTGAACGAAAGTTGTGGATTGTGTTATAAAGTGAATCATTGGCATATAGCCCCATCGCAATCGGTCACTTTTAACTTGGGGGTTTCTTCATGTCTTCATCATATGTTCCTTAGAACTGCTCAAGATTTGCTGCATCTAGGTTTTGATCCATCTGATCTTCCTTTGCACATCAACTGTTCAACATCATCTGTACAACAACAACCAAAATAAGTTTCTTCGTTTGATGTGTTTAATCTACAACACTCTTATCATCTCTTGAACTTATCTCTTATGTTCTAGGGGTTGATCTTGTTCTTTCTGTATCGAACGATTTCTTGTTTCTAATTTTGTATCATGATTTTTGTGATCTTACCACATTGGTGAAGATCTAGAATAGGAATTAATCACAGATTCAAATGGAATCTGTAAGTTGTTTACGTTACTATTGTTTTTTAGTCTAGGTTAATTCGTTTCTTGTTTTATGACAGCATCAGCCCTAATGACTTCTAATATTTATGTCTTGACCTTAAAGGATAAACGCATAGGTCTTGATAATAAAAAAACAAGAATATTTAGTGTAATGGTAATGTTATAGTAAAAGGACCCTTTATTCTAAAATAAATAAAAAGACATAATGACGCGTATGAAAGATACAATGACTAGCAATTAGAAGCAATAAGACACAATAACGAGCAATAAATACACAATGACAAATAAAAAAAACACAATGAGTTATTGAAAACCTATGAGCTAAAAACCAAAGCTAAACCATAAAAGTTAAAATCTACATCGCTTAAATACGTTCAATCGGAGTTTATTTGACACTATTTAATTATGAGTGTCACAAAATCAATTTTAAGCTTTTTAAAATAAATAGTATTTTACAGAACCATGTACTTATTATTGTAATACTGTTTTGATAACATAATTAAGAAAGTTGTAACATATTAAGACTACTTATAACTCATTTGGCCACCCATCCGTCTATTTTCTTTAAAAGATATTTTAAACATAACTGAATGATAGAACAATAAATAATAAGACAAACTTTTAAGTTTATGTATTTTATAAGCAAGGAAAGTAAAAAAACACTTTATCACTTTGTCGATCGTACTATTTTTACCGGCTTCAAAAACTAAAAGAAGTTATAACAGCTTAAATATTAAATAAAACATTAAACACTTAGAACAGTAACTTAAAACAAACCATAAAACTGTTTAATCTGTGGTGTAAATTTACAATGTGAATAACATATGGATTTTAAAATAAATAAAACGGAGCAGGAAATAGTAAATAGAACGATACACAATAATTTTGAAGGAAAGTAATAATTTTTTTCTTTTTAAAGTTTAGTTCAATCGATTTTAAACCATAACCATCAACCTCATATGAAACCAATTAAACACTATAGGGTTTTTATATATTTCTCCATTTTAAGGCCACTAAATCACTTATTACATATTTTCTTTAGCCACAATATCAATTACATATTTTCTCTTTCTAAAGCATATATATTACATATATATAATATACATATTATCCTTTCATTATAATAAACTTATTAAATAATCATTTTACTCTTATTTTTACTATTGAATTTTTAAATACTGATTATTTAGTATAGTAATTGTTTTTGATAACTTTTTTACATTGGGAGATGTGACTTTGATTATTGGTGATTGTTGTTTTAAAATGAAGTTAAACTTTTAAAATTGAAGATGTAATTTTATTGTTTTTATTTATACAGAAGGCTTGAAATATGCAATTGATGATTTAAAAAAAATATAAAAGTATCATAGTAAAATTAAAGATTAGTAGTCATTCAATAAGTTAATTTTAATAAAATGGATAAATATGTAATATATATATTTTAGCATGGAAAAATATGTAATCAAATTTTTGGTTTGAATAAATATGTAAGTAATGATATTAGAAAGAAAAAAACATGTAAATACCCCATACAATTAATTGCTTTTCCGTCATTACATTTACTTGTGTATAGAGCATGAATACCCAAACATTCAAACAGAGAAATGCTTGTCACATCTTAGATCGACTATATATGGTGTACTATGATAAGTTTATAGCAATTAATTAGAAAATCGTCAACATCTTGATATTAATTCATACATATCTTCGCAATTACTTTCAATCTTCTTTTATATGAAAAATGGAAATTTCCGTTTCCACACTCATAAAAGGAAAACTACAATATACTATTAATAGTAATGTCTAAAAATATCAAAATTTGAGAAATGAGATGCACCGTTAATGGCCTCTAAGGAACGTCAGTACGTTTAAATAGTATGTCTCACAACTAAAACGTTAAAGATTTAAATTTTACATGATACAATTTGTTATGTATTTATCTTTGAAAATTGAAATTGCTTTTATAAAAAGATGCATTGTTAATGAGAATGAAACGAAGTTTTAGTTAAAATAAGGGTGGTACTCGATCCGGCTAAAAAATAGGAAAACTCAATTGAATAGACATTGTTTTGGTTTCATCAATATTTTCTTATCTTTTTAAACCGGTAATTTTTTTCTTTAACTGATTTGAATAGTCTGGTTTGCAGATTGATATAAACTGTTCAGTTTGACAAAACCATTACTTAATACTAGGATTATAATATAACCAAAATTATCTTATAATGTTACATAGATCTAGAAGTTTTCTCATTACCGTGTAAAATTGTTCTTTTTCCAATAAATCAATACAAGAGAATTAATATGTTATGATAAATTTTACGTGGTAATCGTTGCTAAAAAGATTACTTGTTTTGAAGCTAATAGGTGTAGAGATTATTTTTCTTTCAATTATATTTTGATCGATGATATACAAGAACTGCCACTCAAAGAGTATTGGGAGCACATACGTTTGGTAAAAGAAATAATCTTCTATTTTGAGAATTACAAAAGGATGAATTTTAAACCCAAAAAAAAAAAAAAAAATCGTAATAAATATTTTGTTGTAATTTCAACCTGATGATTTTGGTTTATAGATATTAAAACCTTTAATAACGGTTTTGACTTAATTTTAAAAAAGAAACATTAAATTTAGACCATAAACATTCATAAATTTAAAATATTAATATTATAGACAGATTAAATTCTTTTAAATGTATTTATGATTTGTTGTTTAGTAGAGATATGATGATACGTGTTTTTAAGTTTTTATCTCTTCTCTCATCTTATCCTATTGATCATATGATTTTATTTAAAAATAGTAAAATATATAATAAACTAAGCAATATATTTATATAACCTACTTATATCTTAGAATGTTTATTTTAAATTTAAAGATAAGTTAAAGTAGTTACATATCTCTATTTTATAGTTCTTATCTCTGTATTAATTAGATATTTTTAAACATTTATAGTTATATTGTATTGTATTATATCTCTATATAAAAAAAATATATGAGTTATAATCATAACATCCAACACCAATATAATATTCTTGGGTTTTCTTTTTTGAGTTCTTTCATGTTATCATCAAAGTTAAAGATACATTTATGTATTTCTCATTGTTAAAATATCTTTAAGAAACACATAGATCTCTAAAGAGATCATGTAATCCATTAAAAGTCCATATATAAAGACTTATAAAAGAAGAAAAGAAAACTATGAGTTTTCTTAACTGATGTTTTTACAATGAAACATATATGAATGCTTCATCCTTGCCACTTTTGGATTTGCTCAAAATACTTTCATGCATTACTCAAAACTTCAAAAGATACAACTCAACGCATTTGTAATCAAATGAGATATTTGGTATGAGGAATATGATGATAATGCTTATTTTTACGGTTTTCCCACGTATTTATAAGTCACATGAATTTGAATTGTATTTATTTAAAATACATAAACTAGAGTAATATTATTGAGATTTTAACTAATAACGTACACCATTGTAAAATGGTCTAATGGTAAGACAACTGAAAAGTTTCGAGTTCATACATTATCAGTATGAACATCTTGGATGACCACTACCGATAAAAAGAAACTAATAACTTACGTGTAACAGTTATTAGTTTACGAAAATGATTGTAATCTAAAACTATAATATAATTATAATAAACATAAAGATAGTATCTAACCCGTTTAGTACGTGTTTACCAAGTGATATATGCATTTCCTTCTCATTTTTATAATATCCAATTTCTTCTTATATTTATATTTATTTTATCTTGTATCTAAATGTTCATACTTCTAAATATATATTAGACATATACATAGACTGATGACTCATTAAATTAGTATGCGTCATTATTCTTAAGATCATGTTTATAATATTATTTAATAAAATTATCAAATATTTATAGACACAATTTTAAATTCAAGTTCAAACAAAAACAATAATCAACATGATCTAATTGTATTCTTTCAAACAATTATATTATCAAAACAAAATTATTTTATTTCTAGTGTTTATTAGTGGGAACTTATTTATTTTCTGCTAAGTATTTACAATTATTTTTGTACAACATAGTCTTTGACCTTGTTTCTTAAAAGAAAAATGGAATATTTTTGTCGGGTAGTGGAAAAAAAAGCAAATATTAATAAGATGATGTTAGAAATCTAGATCCACCCACCGGATAACTTTACACCCTTTATACAACTCGTATAAAGGCATACAAGTAGTATGGTTTTAGGGTTCTTTGACAAAGCCGTGCCAAGTTATATCAGTCAACCCTGTCCCTTTATAATTCTTATGGGGGCTAAACGAGACCCTTTTACAACTCGTATAATCCTATACGAGTTTCAAATTGATTAAAATAATTCTTTTTAGTGTATAAGTTATTTGACATGACAATATCTCTTGATATACGTGTGAATTATGTTGACTCAACGAAAGATTTCTATATATACGTGAGAATTCTTTGACAGAGCATAAGATTACACATTATTTGCAACAATTATTTGATACGGTATAAGATTTCTCGCAGACTTCACATATGTCACTGAATTAGGCCATGCACATGTCACAAGCAACTTTAGACCTTGTATAACCAAAAACAATCATATGAATCATTATCAAAGCAAAAAACAAAATTCTAGTACTTGCTATATCTGTGTCTTGCTCTTATGGCCTTTTTATCACCGTAGCAAACACTCCTAAACAAGTACAAGATCACCTCTACTCTCATCGACAATTATGTTGCGATCGTATGCAATCACATTCATATTCTCACAACAATTTACAAAACGTTCTTTGAAACAAGTTCATGATCATCTTTATTGTCATCTACCATTGTGCCTTTAATGATCTTATAATTATTTATTCAAAACAAGGATTAGAATTGGTTGACCATCAAATCAAAGTCATCAAACAAATCAGTTAGATTAAAACCTTCCCCTTAAAATCTAGGCAGCTCAAAGTTAAAACCATCACTTTCAACTTGTTTTCATTGGTGATGTAATGCCGTGATTCCTCTATATTAAACAGTAAGATACTTGCTTCATAGGACTCACTTGAATTGTCTTGATTGTGATGATAGTACGATAGTCCAAGATTTAAGAGACATTTGTAATGTGTTTTCTTAATTATTTGATGTTATTATGGGTGATCTAGAAGTAGATAATTAGAGTATTTGACTTCTTGTTACGTGCAAAGTTCATTTTGAAACTAATGGAGCGCCAACACCATTTTAAGAAATTATCATATTATACCATGCTCAAACCCAGTGACGGAGCTTGTACACTCTCATAGGGGGGGCGGGACCGAAATTGTTTCTTTTTAGGGGGGGCGAACTCAAGTTTTATATAAAAATTTACACTACCGGGTCAAAAATTTACACTACCGGACTAAAGTTTAACACTACCGACGAAAAAAAGAGGGGGGGGGGGGGGGGGGCGGCCCAACTAAGCTCCGCCCTTGCTCAAACCTGTGATAAAATCATTTATGTAAGATTTTAGAAAGATAAGATATAAGGCTTCAAAGATAACTGTTGTGCCCTGATATGGTTTGATCATCCTTGTCTATGCATGTATTTATCGACTAATTCATGGTTCTTGTTGATTGTTACGTTGAAATAATTGACCAAATAACGTGGCATGCTATGCTTGATATTCGTGATATATGACCATCTATACTATAAATTCAACCGAAAATAACACGAATTTTAACTAAGAATACATATTCTTGTAGAAAATTTCAATCGTGGTCTTTGCCATTTAGATTGTGGATTTATATGTACATTAACATATTATCTAATATCTAATAACTCATGTCAATAGAGTGACGAATGCATATTTTTCATTATTTATTTATGCATAGAGTGTGATGAATCAAAATTTTTTCTTTTATATCGTCTTGAAATTCACTTATTCCTATATTGTGATATCAAGTGACGTTGAAACGTTATTAACTGAAGAAGCAACATACGAAAACTAAGATGACTTCGATAATTTCTAAAAGGATGCTTAAAATAAAGCTAATCTTTGTAACAATTCATCAACTCAAATAATTTTTTGATTAATTTGTTAAATGTCTTATCAAAACACTATGGAATACAAATATTTAGAATATGATTTCGGATTAACAATCATGAAAACTAATTTAAACCATTCGTTCATATATAAAATAGGATCATTTTTAAAAATGTAAATTACATCTAAAAGAAGATAAATTCCATCAAAAAAACCAAACAGATCAACATTCTTGAAAGGTGAAACATGCGTTACATCATATTAATTCTTTGGTGTTATATTAAAACATAAAAGTTATTGCTAACTCCAAATAGCATATTACACTTTAACTATTTTTAACATTCTAAATTCTTTTTAACTTACTACTACTCAGATTTAAATATGTTTTGTTTTAACTTTTAAAGAGTCTTTAACTCCACTAGAGTAACAATCGGAGTGATATTTTATTCCTAAAATCACAAACAATATATAAGTTTAAGTAACGTGATTTGACTTAAAGTATTTACTATTTATTTTTTATTTTTATTCATATAATTACATTAATACATTTTTTTTTTATATTTTTAGTTAAATAATATTTTTTTATATCTTTATTATTATTTTTTCTCTCTCGTCAACTCACAATCACTTTTAAAGATATTAAAAATTTTATAAAGGTTGAACAATTAATTTTCAAATTTGTAGAAGGACAATAACATTTTATCTCTACTCCACTCACAACAACTCAAAACACTCAAAATCATTCCATATAATATAATGATTTTACTCACATATTTTTAAAAAACGAATTGTGAACGCTCTAACTAGATAATCAGACCAGTTGCCAATGTGGGGCTAGCTCACTTGGTAGAGGTTTTGCCTATTAAAAGGAATGTCTTGAGTTCAAACCCAAACAATAATATAATTTGATATAACGTAGGAGTAGAGTAGATTTACTGTTTAAAAATAATAATAATTAGACCAGTTAAACGTCCGGTTTACGATCCGTACAGGAATAAAAACATGGCTAAATAAAGTATTCCCTTCTATGTAATATCCAAGAAAGAGGAATAATTTGTTCTTCCCTCAACAAATCCTCTGTAAAAACCTTCTGATCCTGCAAATTCGATCCAACTACTCTCTTGACCGTCAGATCAAATCAACGAGCTTCTCTCTCTTGATTACACGTGTCACCTCCTCTCTCCCCCACCCCCTCTTGTTAGTACTTTGCTTCCATGCATGAAATTCTCCCCGACTACAACTCATATATAGAGAGAGAAACAACACACAGATGAAACAGTCATGGACTCTGTTTCTTACCCCTCATTGCTCCAAAACTTCATCTTTTCTACAAAATCTTTGATTTTGTTTAATGGGTTTCATTAATTGTTACCAATTTTGGGTATTACAATAGCATAGTGTTGTGTGTGGTGTGTTTTTCACTCTTTTTGTGTGTGTGTTAAAGTACCAGATTTGTTGAAGTTGTGTGTTGTTTTCTTTCTTTTTTGGGTTGATCTTGAAATTTCCCCAAATTGAAATCGAAAAAGGTTTGATCTTTTGTATCAGAGGCGTGATCTGCTTAGAAAGCTGCAAAAATCTCTGAATTTGTGGGGCTTTTAGAGGTACTTTTGATCGAATTTAGGATCTTCTGTGTTGGGATTTGAGCCCTAAAGATGTTGGTTCAAGAATCTGCAAATGCAGTAAGGTTGAACTGATCTTTTCTTTTGTGGGTTGTTTTGTTTCTTGATTTTTGCAATTGGGGTTTTCTTTTATCTTGATCTTGTAATAAAGAACCCAAGATGGATGATGATCATGATGAACTGAGATTTGTGTGCAAGTTGTGTGATAAAAGGTTTCCAAGTGGGAAATCATTAGGTGGGCATATGAGGTCTCATGTAGTTGCAGCAGCTGTTGCTGCTGCTAATTCAGCTGAATCAGATGATAAATTTGAGCCCATGAAGAAACATTCTAGTTTGATCATCAATGGAAACGATAACTCGTATTCGAATGCTTATGGGTTGAGAGAGAACCCTAAAAAGAGCTGGAGGGCATCTTCATCTTCAACTTTACCATCCCCAAATGAGAAAGTTTGCAAACAATGTGGCAAAGGGTTTCAATCTTTGAAAGCTTTATGTGGTCATATGGCTTTCCATTCTGAAAAAGATAAGGGTTTGAAGGATTATGATTATTCATGGACAAGTGAGAATCTTGACAATGAAGAACAGCTGATTGGGGATAGTCATTCTGATACCGATGAAAACGAGCTGCAAGATCCAGTTTGTGTGACAAGATCCAAATCGAAAAGGTACAAGAAGCTGGTGATTAAACCATCTTCTTTCTCTTTAACCAACACTAATAGTACTAATAGCAATTACAATTATGGATCATCATCTGTTTCTGAAATTGATGAGTTTGGACTAGAAGAAGTAGCAATGTGTTTAATGATGTTATCTAAGGATTCGGCGAACTGGGGTGGTGTTAATTCAGTTGTGGAATCCTCAGACAACAACTCGGTTGAACTGGAGACCAAATTGTCTCCAATAGAGATGAAGAACAGTAGAAAGGAATGGAATTTGAGCAAGAATGATGCTGAGAGTTTTTGGTTTGAGAATTCAACTTCCGGGTATTGTAGGAATGGAATCAAGAAAGTGGAATCGGATGTTTCGGTTGAGGGGCTTGTTAGGAGTGGAGTGAAAGGTTGCAACTACAGAGACTTATCTTATGAGGAAAAACAAGAAATTAGACGAAATTTGTTTAGGGAATTCGGGTATGATAGTTCTTTAAAGAAGAGAATTAGAGATGATGATTCATATAATCCTAAAGGGGAGGGTTCATTTAAGAGAAACAAATATGAATGTTTGAATTGCAACAAAACCTTTAGTTCATTTCAAGGGCTTGGTGGACATAGACCATGCCACAAAAAGCATAATGCTTTTAACGCGGGTGGAGACCATTCAGAGGGTGAATATGCACGCGATCAAAAGGCTAAAACTGAGAAGAAAATGAGACCAAAAAAGAACAAAGGACACGAATGTCCGATTTGTTTCAGGATGTTTAAATCTGGTCAAGCTTTAGGGGGTCACAAAAGGTCTCATTTCATCAATGGCTCTGAAGATAGGATTGATCACATGACAGCAATGGGTCAAGTGGCTGCAACTTATACTGATATGATTGATCTTAATCTCCCTGCTCCAGAAGACGATTAGGGTCATAAACCGCGCAAATATGGCTTGTTTTTGGTTATTATCAGAGGAGACGTTTAGAGGGGTGAGAGTTCTATCTTTCATCTTACTGTTTAGACTGTTTTTAACTTTTGAACATTTTTCCAATCCATTCAAGAACATTAAAGTTAAATTCCCAGTTTTGTTTAAACTGTTTTCAAAATCTTGTGATGCTTCTTTTGTCCATTCCGTTGAATTCTTGAATTTATGCCTAGTTTTCAAGAAAGTTCAGAGCTAACTTCCCAGTTTTGTTTTATTTGTTACAAGATATTCTCATGCTTGTTCTTCACTGTAGCTATGGTAACTTTTCAAACCAATCATCAAGATCTTGAATTTATGCTTAAATTTCAAGAAAATATAAGCTGATTTCAAGAAATTGAGATATTGTGTTGTTCACTGTAGTTATGGCTTACTTACTAGTTCATATTGGAATTTGGTGGCATCTGTTTTAGTGGGAAGTGCTATGAGTAATGGGGATTAGCTTTTTGAAAATACACCATGATTCCATGTTTTAATGTACATTCTGTTTGTCTTTAAATGGTGCTTTTGTTTGTTTTAGTGTGTGTGGTAGGCAGCTAAGGAAGGACTTTCTGGAAGTTGTTTTGGAACATATCAACCAAATGGGCCCTACAGAATTGCTTTTTACTTCCATAACTACAAAATGGTTGGTAATAATGTGAAATATTGTTCTGTTTGGTTTCCTTTGAATTAATGACCTCTAAATTAGAGGATTAGTAAAGAGGTACTGAATCTCACAGTTGTCTACTTTCCTACCAATGATAGCAACTTAAGAGCTATTTGAGGAATATGTTAAATGTATCCCCTTCATCATTTTACTTATCGCATTTCTTTAATTTGTCAAATCAGTAATATTCTATTATTTTTATTCTAAAAGACGAGAAAGATACCTCTAATGTTTCACGGGTACATTACTACATTGAAAATTCAAGAGGTTACATTTTAAGCCCATGCCACTTCGTATTTTTGGGAAAATGTTATCATACAGAAATGATTTTAAGGGTAGGGGCCATGTTAAACTACCCTAACCAAAAAGATATTGCTTTCAATTGGTCCTTTGCAGAAAGTCCAAGTACTAAAGCATGGAGTACAAACTGTGATGCAAGAAAGAGTCCCCAAAGAGGGTCCATAGACCTTGACTTGTGAACTTTAACTTTTCTTGCATTACAATAGAAGATTGTGAGTGATTGAGGGGTCAAGAAATGGAAATAACATTTAATTTACAAACAAAATGATTACTTTCTAAAGAATTTCCTTGGATTCACTTTTAAATCTTTTAACTTAACCCATTATTCGTGTGTATTTTGATTTTGTACTTAAGGGGTGGACCTAAATGTTGAGTTATGGGTATAATGAAATCATAGATCTTTTGTTGTTATTATTATATAGGACCTCGCAATTCTTCTCTATTCATCTTTTGATCACAATTAACATGCAAGATTATGGAACATCTCAAAATATTACATAACACAAACATAAATATTATAATTCAACCAAAAGAAATATAAATTTGGTCTAAATTTGGAGTATGACTCATGCTTTATCAAGTTTGAAGAGGTTTCCTCGAGTTGGTTCACTGATAAAGCTTTGTCAACTCGTTACTCGTATAAACTCATTTTTATGAATCATGTAGGCTCGTATATATTGTGAGGGATAATCTATAAGAAGCTTACCCGCTAATCTAATTTTTTTTTATCAATCCATATGCATATTAAGTTTAACATACGTTAAATATATTAAGTAGTTCTATTTATATGTTAAACGGCTTTTACATGTTAGTTGTTACATATAGAACACAAAAGCACATCCCACTCACCTAATTGAAATTGGAAGGAGAATAAATGAATGGGCTTTTCATAGATGAAAATGGTCCTCAAGTACGTAAGGTTTCGTTTAAATTATTAAATATTATTTGGGCTTAACAGAAGTCCATAAATGATAGCAGACAGCGGCCCCAATCATACTATTATAGGGATTATAGCACTCGATTAATGACTTATTTCCAAATACAATCTTTTGAAAACGAAATAAATAGAAAAGTTTAAAGAGTACTCAAATAATACAGCATAAATAAAAGGAACAATTATCAAATCAAATATTTCATAACTAAGTCACACACCATTTAATATTATTTTTTAGATTTGAACCATCAACGATTTAAGAAGAAATACAGTTCCTGCGCGTCATAATACCACTAGATCACAAGTTTTTTCTATACTATACCGAAGTGATTATTTATGTCCAATCAAAAGTAAATGAATGCCCTCTATTATTTATAATATCTCATTTCATATAATTTTAATAAATTGATTGTATAATACTTTAACAATATATAGTGCTCTTGAATATGAGTTCTGAAAATTAGGGGTGTGAAAATATTCGAATTCGAATGAAAATTCCAAATTCCGAATTTTCGGATTTGGATAGTGATTTTAGAAAATGCTGATTTGTCAGATATTGAGGCACTCGATATGATAGTGTGCCCGATGATTCTTGCATGAGAAAGATCCTCCTCCGTCTCAAGATTTCACAAGGTCAACAAAAGTCAACGCTCGAGGATCACCAAAGGTCCTTGCATGAGCATGATCCTTCTCTAAAGTGATGAAATCTATTCGAATCTCTCAATATGATAGCGCGCCCAATGATGCTTGAAACAAACTTCATATACATATGGCAATCACCACAAACTCTGATGTTCTTTAAAATCCTAACGGGTTGCTTTCCTTCGGGTTTCTTCATCAAAGCATATGCAAGAGCTAACTTCTCACTGTGATAACATATTGATTGAAGCTTTTCATCATCACCAACGTCATGTAACACGAGATTTTTGTTTACAGTAAATCCAGCTTTCACTAGCTTTCTGATAATCCTATCCAATTCACGATATATAGCTTCTGATTCAGGATGATTATGATCTTCAGCCACAAATTTATGCACTTTTCCATCAATTTCTACCCAACTAAATGCAGCAAACTTTTTAACCTTGTTACTGTTCATAACAGATCTCATAGCTGCAACATCTTTCCATCTACCTTTAGCAGCATACATATTGGAAAGTGTGATATAAGGTTCAGCATTATTCGGTTGCAACTCAAAGAGTTGCTTTGCTGCCATTTCTCCATGTTTAATGTCACCATTAAGCTTACAAACCGACAAAAGGGTTGACCAAACAAGACCATTCGGTTTGTAAGGCATGCCCTTTATTGTTTCAACCGCTTTCTCTACACAACCTGAACGGCCAAGAAGATTGATCAGACACGCGTAATGATCAGAAGTCGGTATAATCCCATATTGTTTTGTCATTGAATGAAAATATTGTTCTCCCTTTTCAGTAAGGCCTTCATGTATACAAGCAGAAAGAACACCAACAAAGGTAATGCTGTCTGGTGTTATGCTGTTGGTCAACATTTCTTCATAAAGCCTTAACGCCTCTAAATCCTTACCATTTTGTGCATACCCTAATATCATGGAATTCCAAGAAACAGTTGATTTGGAATGAATTGTATCGAAAATCTTGCGGGCTTCAGTCGGTTCACCACATTTGGAATACATATCAACAAGTGCACTAGCCACAAGTGTGTCATCATCAACTCCCATGTGAACTGATTTACCATGAATTGTTTGGCCATAAAACAGAGAAGCCAATCGGGCACACGAGCTAACCACACTTGAAATAGTGAACTTGTCGGGCTTAACATTGCTCATCAACATATCGTTAAACAACATTAGCGCGTCCTCTTCTTTCCCATTTTGGACAAGACCCACAATCATTGTTGTCCAAGAAACAATATCCTTTTTCTCAATCTCTACAAACAGCTTTCGCGCCTCATCTATTTGTCCTGTTTGAAACAAAGCACCAAGAACGTTTGAAGCTGTAACCACATCCGGTTTACAACCCGACAACTTCATTTCACAAAAAAGTTCTATAGATCTTTCTGGCAACCAGTTCTTCACATATCCAGAAATCATTAAATTCCAAGAAACAACATTCTTACGACACATTCGATCAAACAACCAACGCGCAGCATCAATCTCACCACATTTCGCATACAAATCAGTCAAAGCATTGCAAACAAAACCATCAAACATCAAACCACAAGCCACAATCTTTCCATGAACCTGCTTCCCACGCCTCAAATCCAACACCCGCGAACACGCATTCAACACACTCACATAACTATACCCCGTGACCTCAACTCCTTCTTTCACCATCTCAACAAACACTTCCAAAGCCTCTTTTGCACAACCCTTTGTCCCCAAACCAGAGATCACCGTATTATACGAAACAGAATCTCGACATGGGGTGCTTTTAAAAAGCCCCAGCAAGTCATCCACAGACCCCATCTTCGAATAAGCTTTTAAAATAGCATTGTAAGTGAATGTGTCTCTTTGAGGCATTTTATCGAACAGGTGGTGTGCATCCGAAAGTTGCCCCGAGTTTGCATACACATCAATGAGGCGATTGTGGATAAACGTGGTTGTGGGTTCGTAGAGATTGTCTTCCATGTGGGTTTGTATCCGTTTGGCTTGATGGGCGTCATTAAGTCGAACGCAGTCAAGAACAAGACGAGTGTAGGCTGTAGGGTTGACATTAGTGTGTCGGTAAAGAGCATCGACAGCTTCTTTAAGCTTGTATTTTGGGTGCATTTAGATATGAGTAGTAAATTTGGATAATTTGATGAACATGGTGGTGAATCAGAAACGAATTGGAGGATTGAAGCGCAATTGATGACCTAGGGTTCAGAAAAGAGAGATAGTATATACTGGTGGTACCACGGTGGTGTAGTGCGATGGCGTTTGCATGGGAGCGGAGGTACTGCGGCGGTCGGAGGTTATTCCGGCGTGCTCCGGCGGGGGAGCGGCGTCGTAGAGGGACAACAGATCGAAGGGTGAATGAGGGCTGGGCGGTAAAGTTGTTAAGTGGGTTTATGGGATTGGTTATTTTCTTTTTACTTTTTACTTAATTAATTTTTAAAAATTAATAAGTTGAAAAAATATTTTACAAACTTAGAAATTATTTTCAAATTTTTTATATAGGGTGAAAAAAAGGTTGAAAATAAAATAGTGAGTTACGTATTAATTTTTGAAAATTAATTTGAATCTAATTTACTATTATACCACTTTGCAATATCATATTAACTCTTTTTATTTTTAAAAGCATGTCCTTTTAATCATTTTATAATTTTTTAGTTTATAAGCAAATTCAAATATTTTTTTAAAAACTCATTTTAGAAAGTTATAACTAATAAGCTTTTTTATCAATTTTTTTCAACCAAAATAAACAAACCCAAACACGCCCTAGGAAAAATCAAAAATAGAAAGGAACCAAAACATAACTGTGGTGATAAGAAAAAAAATGTTACAAAATAATAATTTAAAAAATATTACAATGTCGGTTATGGATATTTTGTTCAAATTAGGTCACTTAATCATCAAATCTAGTTTCTTCGGATATTTTGTTTCTAGAAAGAGAGAAAGAAAACATGGGGTTGATAATTTTAATAAATGTAATTATATTAAAAATTAAAAGAAAAAACTAAGGAAACATGTTATTTATATTAAAAAATAAAAAAATCTAAAAATTCACGTCACTACTCCACATCATTATCGTAAAAAAGAAAAAAGGTTCCTAATGGAAACAAGAAAAAAAAAACATGTTAAAACATATAATTTAAATAAAAACATAAAAGCTACATGACTTAATTGGAACACTTTCAATAATAAATACGTATGTCGCGTCAAAGATACTTCTACGCGTTTGCAACGCATGGAATATTATTAATGATTAAATGACACAAATATAATCAAAGTTTGAAAAAACTTAGGTAAATTGTAAACTATTATTATTGATATTATATACCATTTTTTTTTTTTTTCGAAAGGCCTTGATATTATATACTTACAACTATTATTAATACTTTATAACTAAAAGTTTGCTTAATGGTAATTATAGCTGATTGGTCCCTATGCACTTGCTGGCACATTTATTTTCATGTATACCTTACTCTCCCATCTTTCCGTCTTTTAATATACGTGTATGCTTACCAGGTTTCACCTACGTCCTCTCCCCCTCTTTCTTTCAGATTCTTCTTCCTTCTTATTCGGCGTGTTAATCTTCACCCTTTATATGCTTTCGACGTTTCTGCGCAGCCACCATCGTTTTGTCGACTTCACATCGCGTCGCACATGTATGGTGTCAGTCTAATTCACAAAGCTTCTAATTTAAAGCTTTAGAGATATATAGAGAAAGGACCGGAGATACATGATTAAAGTTAAGAACCCTAGATTTTATTATTTAGAGTTGAATCCTTTCATCTCAAAACCCAACATCTTATTCACTAAAATATTTATGGTCTAATGATATTAATGTGATGTATCAGTAGTGATCTTTTATGTGGGAGGGTTGAAATCTCTGTATGCATATTGTATAAATTTATAAAAGATTTATTGTGTGTGAGAGTTTCTCGTAAGAGAAGGAATTTCAAACCCTACTATAAAATATATATTTTAATCTCTAAAAGTAACTAAATAGATTTATAAGTATGACTATTAAAATATTCAATGTTAAGTTATTTTAAACACGCCTTAAAATGGCTTGTGAGTTGTGACGGAAAACAAAGTGTGGGAAAGTTAAAAAAAAATTGTCGGCAATGCAACGCATGATTTAAAAGGTAAAAAGAAAAGAAGATGATGGAGAATATTAATTAAATATGTCGGCTGGCACTTTTGTGAAGGAAGCAACATAGAAATCCACCCGATATTGACACTTATACCATCAAACTACCAATCATTTCGTCAAACTATTTTAACCCCAAGCCTGCAACCAACCCTAACATCACTTTCTTTAATTATCAATATATTAACTGAAATATTTCAAAGGTATGTAAGAAAAAATATTAAAACAGTATTCATCCAACTCCAATTAATAATATGAATTTAAAAATAAAGGGATATCACATATAATTAAATTGTCAGATTTAAAACTTGTAGCCAACATGTAACTTTATAATCTTTGAATATGTAACTGTTTATATTTACTATAGTCAAGAATCATACTAACCGATGCAATGAGTTCCATTAGAACCATCTAGTTTGGCAATCCCAACGATTTTGGTTTGTCATTTTTTATAACCATAATCAGTAATATTTTTTAGAATTTTTGTTAAAACAGACCTATTCAATATAAACACACATTGATATCATGGAAATAACAAGACCGTACCTGGGAACATGACTATGTTAAATAAAAAAAAAAGAAAACAATAAAGGTGCGGAACATAAGTATCATGTAAAAGAAATTCTTACAGTTGTATAAAAAAATTATGATTTAGAGATAAACATTTTATGTTTTATAACTTCTAACAATATATACCAATGAGTTTACAATATTTGACAAACGAACATATAAATGTAAATATAAGTAGCTTGTGTACGCGCACAAATCAATATGTACATAACCCACAAATTACACGTGAACAAGATATTTTAAAATTTGTATTTGATTAAACTTTTGCATCTTATGATATGTATTCTGAAAGTAAGAAATCATAATCAAAGTAACATCTACTATACAAACACAAAAACCTTTTGATTGAAATAATTATATTATAATACATTGAATAGAGGAAAGATACATATGAAATCTTTAGCTTTAGTGATCATATATTACAGTGAAAAGTAGTACGTCGGAGAGGGTTGGGTTAGCCACTTGATTCAAAGAAGTGAGGGAATAAACAATTAAGTAGACTAAAATCATTTTAGTCAATGTGTCTCCACTAAAGTTTAAAGTAATAATTAATATTTAGTACCTGAGAAATTGATAATCATGGTGGATGACTTGGAGTGCAAATTCAATCTACCATCTGCGTAATAAAAACAAATAACAACTTTCACCTATTAAATGCAGCCTTTGTGTCAACTTGTGCACCATAACATATATATAGCCATTTAGGATGGTAGCTAGTATTAAAAGTTAAAAGATTTTTTAAAAAAGATTGGGTAGTTTACAAGTAGAAGTATACATGTTCATCAAAACTATGAACACAACTCGCTAATTCAATAGTTGACAATAACACGGCCCACATAACCTATATTTTCTTGTGTACTTAAAACATATTACTACTTTAAAGTTATAAATTTATTGCAAAACACATATGTTTACATATTAAATTTAAACTACATGACCTAACATTTTTTTTTTCTCTTTTAATTAACTTTTAGCTAAATGTGTTCAAAACTTGACACGAAAGTAACCCAAAACCTATTGATGCTAAACTCAAGCATATAAATTTGTATTAGCCTTTTTTTTCTATATTCTTTGTTGTGTTTCGCACCTCTAAATGTACGTACACCACATTAAGCATATTGAGAAATGCATGAGAGTAAAACCTTTTTGCTTTGGTAAACAATTCGTTAAAGTTTAGGTTCTAACTTCTTGTTACAACTGCATTACCCATGTGGTATATCATTGTGATTACACACGTATATCGTTGTGAAACAAGATTCACAAATAGAAAAATAAAAAAATACATGTATGTCTTTATATGAATCTTTAACCGATTAATCATACATTGTGGAATTGAAATTATACCTCACACATTTAACATGTGTGTGGATCCACTTCTGCAAACGTTTGGATTTCTTTTAAGCGTAAGTGTTTTGAGATGCTTGTTCTTTTAATTTAGGGTAAGTGTTTATATTCTATTTTTTTGATGCTATGTAATTTCTAACATTCTTTAATTTTTTATTTAATTTAAAAACATAAATTGCATTTAAAAGTTTCATAAGTGATTTCAACGTCAGTCCAAAAGCTTTATTATTTTGCGTTTAAGTTAAAACAATAAATGAAACTTTTGGTCTGAAATTGAAACAAATTATAAAACTTTTAAAATTAAATTTATGTTTATAATATTTTGGGGGAAAATTATTATTTTTATCAAATCTCAGAAAGTAAAACCAAACTTAACTTTTTATTTTATTAACAATTCAAAAAAATAAAATACAAATACAAGGATAACTAATTACCGAAGAAAAAGAAACGTGTCATCAGGCAAATGAAAATCATTGACCAATTTGATTAAAAACAACTATTAAATAGATTGACTGCAAGAAAATCCAATTTTTGATTATCTGTTCTTGAAGTGATGTACAACATCATCATCCATGACAATGCACCTATGCGTACTTGCGTAGTCAGGCTTAAATCCAATGGTAAAACACTATTTTGGAGTTAAAGTAGTTAGACCCCTCTTGAGTTTAAAAATAAAATAAAAAAAATAAAAAAAAGACCCCTCTTAAGTTTAATGGTTGAGCTCGATTTATAACTGAGTAATACAAATTCATTGCTGTTAAAAAGAAATGTACTCGATGTCCCCAAAACAAACCCTGGCCTCATGTAAAAAAATAAAAAGTGAAAACACAAGTAAAAAAAAAAAAAAAAGAACAAGTTAGCCGGAAAACAAGCCAAAAAAATAGGTTTTCCTAAAAGGCATCTAGCCCGGCCCGGTTTAGGTGTAGCTGCATGTAAACAACAAAGCATGCATACAAACAAGAATAAACTCAATTATTGCTAGCTAGACTTCAAGCTACAGCCATAATGACTATTCATCTTAGTATGATAACAACTTTAAACTACAGCCATAATGACTGATCATCTTAGCATGATAACAAGGATCATTGTAAACGAATCGAGCTTAAATGAGCTTAAGCTCACACAAAAACTTATAAGATCCATGTAAACGAGTTGAGCTCACACTAAAACTTATATATTTAATAATTCAGCTAAGACCTAAGCTTTTAATGTCAAGATTGATTGAATAGTCCCGTAAACATAAACAAGCCTAATATTTATATATTTTTTATCTAATATAATAAATATATATTATATATAATAAATATGATATGCACGTAAACTATGCTTAAGCAAACAATATGACATTAGAACTATACTTATAAACATAATAATTATAAACGTGCATAAACATAGAATAACTAAATAACTAAAAAACAATAAATGAGTGAAGTTTGAGTCAAGTTCGAGCTTTAAAAATAAAGCTCCCAACAAACCAGGCTCGGCTCGCTCATTACATATCTGGACCGAGATATAAAAAGTTGATGTGTATATCACATAAATACATGTACAAAGCATACATATATTGTAATGCTTTGTTGTACTATTGACTACATATATTATATCTTATGATCAATACTCATGTATCTAAATACTATCCTTACATATCTGAAACATATTTATTAATGCAAAACAACTTTTACAATTTGATTTACTTTTAACTTCTTACTAAAACCTACTAAGAATAAAATCTATATAATTTAAAAAACTTTCTTCCATTTTTTTCCTGAAAAAGCATCAACATAGTGGGATTAAAAGATTATAGTTCTAGAAAGGCATGAAATAGCAAGGGTAAATCATAAATAGTATTGGTGCTCTTCCACTATAATAATTATTGTTCTAGAATAGGGAATCAACCTTTGAAAATGATATCCTGCTAGCTAGTACTAGAAAACTTAACATCTGGGTTCCTGACAGGTGCATCCTTTTCGGAGGTAAAGTAATTGATATTGCTTAAAAGCAAAGCATGATAAAGTGTTAACAAAGCAATAATATTATATATGTCTGTGTTGTGTGCATGTTTTATGGCTAATATATAACACATATTCCTTGTTCAATTTTTGACTTGCGAATGACCTATTCCAATCTCAAGGGTATTTCATATTTGATTTTGCTTTAAACCTTTTCGTATCATGAGGGGATTAAAATAAGGAAAAATAATATAAATGGTCATCTTGATCAAATTGATAATCTAATTAATGAGTAAATGACCCTTTAACTGAAAAACAAATCCTCTAGTCATTGGACAAATAACAAGATAAACAAAGTAATTATATATTAAACACCTGGATTAACCAACAGGAGGGAATGATTATCCCTAATAATTTACGCCTATATGATTTTGCTTGATCTAAGGGTTTAAACCTATATGTGATTAAATATTTAAAATCAGCAAAATCATATAGGCAGTTATATTTAAAGAATCTTGCAATCTTGGTTTAAAAAAGTGCCCCACTTTTAACGCCGTAAGGCAACAAGATGTAAATATTAGCTAGGGGCACATGCATGAGACGTCTTGTAGATTGACAGATTTTGTGTATAAGGTGATTTTTTTAATTATGGTTTTTTAACTTGTACATATACGTATTTATATATATATATATATATATATATATATATATTAAATTATATATAGAGTTTATTTATATTAAAATTTAGAGTATGTGATCATCGAAACAATAAGAAATATAATAAAATTATTACATAAATACAAATAATGCATTATGCTTTGTGTACCTTATATGCGCGCCTTCGGCTCTCACCTTTCCTATCATCTCAACGTGTCTCGTGTTTCTTAAAATCAAGATTGTGATTCACAAAACAAAAACCTTGTGATTGGGGTGATATGCAAACGTGTTATTGATTTACACATTTTAGAATCACAAACTTTTTAAACTTTTTCTTAAAAAAATAGAGTAATTATTTTCTGATCGATGGGCCATTAGGTCTGGCATGGTCATTCATTGAATTTTTTTTTTAAATAAATCTTGCTTCCAGCATTTTGGGTTGTGGCGTGGCTTAGCATAGACCCGTTAGTGTGGAGAGGGTGTTCACACCACACCATATACTCACCAATCATATTTTGTCATGTCACATCACACTGCAACGTACACTCAAATTTAAAGACAGTGGTGTTGCCACACCACACCACTACACTCCACACATATTTTTTTAGCTCGCTACGACGAGTTGATGCTGTGAAAGGGAGTGGTGTGGCGTGAATGGAGGTGGCAATGGTGATGCCCGGCAGCGTCGTGTTTGTCGTAGCCTCATGGGCTCACGGCGCTTGCGCCCAGCACGCCCTTAATGAGTCTTATAACACTCTTTTAACTATTATTAGATAATTCTAATATTGATAGCGATGTTAGTTTGAAGTTTGAAGCCCCCTACCTTTTCTACTTTATTTGTATTTATTAAATAAATAAATGCATGGTGGTATTGATTATTGGCAATCATTATCAATCAATTTCATAGGACCATACTTACTGTAGACTAAGGACCATCCATTTGGTGGGCTTCTTAAAAAGGTGCATGCATCTTAGCTAAAACAAGAAGTACAATTAAGCTCTAGTGTATCTTTAGCAGATGATAGGTGTTAGATGCCTAAAGTAAAGTCTTGATTATCACCCCTTTAAGAAAACTATGGGTGTGAATTCAATTCATGCGCATGTGCATAGACCTAAACTGGGTGCTGTATACAAATACATATTAATCATTCATGCTTAAAAGTATGTTAGATGCTAGAGTAAGTTCTTAATACGCAGGTGGTAGATTTTGTAATGACCATATCTTAGACTCACTATACCTGACAACCGATGGCACGTGACAAGGCACTAGCTCCGATCCTTAATTGTTGCTACAATATTCTTGTTTAATGAGCTAGAGTATCTGTTTTCTATCTCTAAAGAACCCTAACTTACTTTTACGTTAAGCTAGCTTGTTCATGATGTCAAAAACTCATAGTGAGACTAATAAAGTTTCCTTTGTCTCAAATTGAGACAAACATTCGTTGTTAAATAAAGGAGCTAGCTAAAATGAAAGTGGACAACTACTATACTTTTATCAATTTAATGCGGAAATTATGACAAATCAATGTTTAGATGTTATTTTTAAAAATTCATTGACAATCACTAAAAGTGTTGGTTCTTGTAGAAATTATAAGATTATAGCTCATATTTACGACTATCAAAATTGTTAATGTTTATATTCAATTAAAGGAATTCAACCAAAAGGCACACTAATTATAGATGATCACCGAACGTATTGTATAGTGCATATATGTTTATATATCATGGTCTCTGCTTTAACCATATATGTGCACCCCATTCTCATGCCGTTGCGCATCTTTGTGCAATGAAAACGGAACCTAATATTAGCATTTCTCCAAACTTTAGAGATCGATCCATTTTTGAATCGTTTGAAAAAAAGTTTGTTTATGTTCTTTTAGTTATTCAAGAAAGAAAGGCATTTTTGTGCATTTAATTAAATAAACATTAAAATATGTCTCCTTCATTTTCACATACACATACATGTTCGTTTATGCTAGTTTAATTACATTAGTTTACATGTTTTTAGCTTTGTTCATTTTAATTCGTTTGTTTAAGTTCATTTACATATTCATTTAAATGCATTTACTAGTTATCAGTATATACAGTTGGTGTATTATTTTTTGTATTTGTTCATTTATGTTGTATATATGAGGCTTGTATATACATGACTTAGTTTTTGAATTATCTAATTGTAGGTATCTATACTTTAAAATATTGTATATTATTAAATAAATTATATGATGATGATATTTAAACTTTATTTTGAATATTCTTGATTACTTTTGTTTGATATTTATTTGTTTTCGTGTTTATGTAATTCGTTTATCTCCATTTAGAATTCAAACAAAAGAAATTAACGAACAAAAATATGAAAAAATATTTATTGAAGTATTCGTATTCATTCCTTCGTTCGATTAAATTAATTTATACAAATTAACTCTAACGTTACTTATTTGTATTTGTTCTATTCGTTTATGAACCTAACTGGAGACCACACACACGAGGCAAACCTCTTGATTGAGCTCAGGAGTCAGTATTCTTTTATTCGATTACTGTTTCTTATTAAAGGGTGGGACCTAATCATCCCTTCAGGAGTAATAAAAAACATCAAGGACTACCTATGCAGTTTAATGCAGGATTTAATACACGTTCTATAAGGAAAATTAATTCATTATCCCCACCCAATAATAATGATAAACCAATAATACATATATGACATATCGATGATCACTGCGCATCCATAAATAGAAAAAGATGTTTAGGGTAAAGTTTTATAATCTCTTGTTTTTAAACGTTCAATATATCTTTGGTTTCACCAAAAGATAATTGAACTCATATAATTTTAGTTTAAAATATATAATCTCGTTTGGTTATTTAGTAAAAATGATGTTGCATTCCATTATTTAAAAAAATCTTTTTGTGAGTGAATATTAGTAAATATGGTTTTACCCACAACAAAATCGAATTAAAATTCCAAATGCTATACTTTTAGTGCATTTGTGGTCAACAATAATATATTAAAAACAAAGTTTTAAAAGGTTAGCATGTATGCACGTACCGTTATAAATATCATCAGTTCCTCATTGTTGGAGGCACGATATCTCCAAGCAACCCTTGAAATGATGTTGGAGGCTGTTCACTAGAAAGGTGAACCCTAGCTTCACTAGATACTGCTTGTGGCTGTGACTGTGACTGTGACGGTGACAGTGGTTGTGACTGTGACAGTGATTGTGACTGAGAAGCACCTCGATCACCCACCTGAGGCGATTGTGATCTCAAGTAATTAAACTGCTGTGAGGTCGAAGAAGGCGTCAATAATCTTGCATAGGCCTCTTCGTGATAACTTATTAGTCCTCTTGGGAACCCTACAGTGTGATGACAGTGTTGGCCTTCATATGTGGTGATTACAGTTGTAGGATCTGCGGATGAACGCTCGACTCGTTTCTTGACTGTGCATTTGCTGTTCGTGCAACGGTAATAGCTCCTTCAAGATAATTGTTAAAAAAGGGGACTACATTTAGTGATCAAGGAGAATTGAAAGTAAAATTTTGTATATCAATGAAATCTAAGAGTCTTAAAACATTAAACATTCAATGAGTAGAGTTGGGATATGATGATTTTAAGGGAAGTGAAAAAGAACCTAGGAAAAGGGCTATTTTTAACAGCTTTCTGCCCATATTTTCTCCATCTGTAACCATCTTCAAGATGATCAATTTCACTCTTGGTTACGAATGCAAACCGTTGTTGGCGAATTCTTTTGGGCCCCTTCTTCTTAATCTTACCCCTGCAAATCATTTCAAGCGGCTTTTATCATATGACATGCATCATAAAAATTCAAGAAACTTAAAAAAAAATTACAAATGCAAGTTACTGATTAATATAACAGATGTGATCTCATTGCACTAAGTACTGCAAGTCAAAGAGGAAGAAGAATGTAAAAATATTTTTTTTGATCTCGATATGTGCATATAACTAGCTATTTGCTAAAGCAGCAAAAATTTTTTGTCAAATTTAACAAAAAAGATAGATTTTTTGTACGAATGAAGTTTTGGATACCCAATTCGTACAAAATATTTCAGAAAAATAACATGGCCATAGACACTTAGCAAGTAGATATATATACGCATTAGATCGAACAACTTTTGTGCAATTCTTGCTGCACCCACAGCTTACGTGCAATTCTTTGGGGCCATGCGTAAAATAATAAAAAAAATTATAGAAAAAAAAGTAACATAATAAATATATAAATGCTCCCACATGTCTCTCTAGCAACATAACTAAATGTAAATTAATAAAATATAAACTTATTTAAAAATCAGCTAAAAATATATTTCATATACATGATCAGTTATGTCATTTTATGTGAAAAAGCGACACCACAAACAGCACGCCAACGCCAGACCCACGCCATTTCCGCCGCAATACCGGCGGTGTTCACGCTTACCAGATAGTGGTGCAAACACAGACCCTTAACTTGTATAATTTACACAAATGCCATCGCCACTTGCCTAGGGCGATTCTTAATATTTTAAAAAACGAGGCTCGTACACTTATTTACTCTACTCATAAGCTACATGACCAACTATTTAGTAACTAATTTACGCATGCTATGATTTGAACTCTGATTTTTATTATTTAACTCTTACCACTAAACTACCGACTAAACCGAAAACACGCTCATAAGCATTAAACAACGTGGTGGGTGCCATCTAAATGACGAGTACGGACACGCCTTTCATATTCTATTAATTTATTCAAAACACTTTTAAACTTTTTCAAAATTCAGCGCTTAATTTTCTCGATCCAATTTCCAGATTTGACGAAAAACCAAAAAGCATCGTTGATTGCTGATAGCTTTTCGTATAGTCAAAATCACATAAATCAACATCAGCTAGTAAACGATACTTTCAATTCGCTGCTGTTAGTAACAACATTACGACTAACTCACCCTGTCTGATCCGACGACGGCGTTTTACCACTACTACCAGCATCGCCGGAAGCAACAGACGACTCCGGGCGATCATCCGACGAGCTAGAAGAAGCCAACGGATTCAACACCGACAAATCCCCTGCGATTTCACCAGATCCTGTACGCAACTGAACCGCCGCCGCACCGGTGGCGGAACTACTCTCCTCCGGCACACTACAACCACCTCCGGAACCGATCCGATCAAACTCCGGCGACGGAGGATGGAAGTTCCACCCGAACTCCGATAATACGCTGTCGTTTCTAGTATCGCTACCGCCGAAGAGGCCGTAGTCGCCGGAGAGAGTCCACGTGGCGTCGGTGGAGAATCCTCCGGTGGCCGGAGCGGCGGTGCTCCGATCGTCCATACGGCGAGAGGATATGATGGAGATCGGATTGAATTGAAGAAGGTTTTAGAGAGAGAAAGGTCTAGGGTTTTAGGAGAGAGAGGGAGATATAACGCGTAGGAATAGAAAAGGTTCTGTGGCTTGCGTGAAACGTTAAGTTAATTGGAGGAAAAAGATGCGATAAAAAAAAGAAAGAAAGCAACCGTCATCTTGTTGAATAGTACGGAAACGAAAATTACGCGCGTAATTTCAAGTTGTATAAATTCACTAAAATATCACCAAAATTATTGTTTTTCCCTCTCGAAATAAAATATGACTTTAAACATCTAACAACTAGCGTTATAAATAAGTTGAGCCGAGCTAAGTCATAATGGGCTTGGGCTTGGGCTTGGGCTTGGCTCATTTAAAAGTCGAACTTAGCGGAGCCGACTCATTTATCTATATGAGCCTATAATGTGAGCTCGGGCTCGTCTCATTTATATACGAGCCAAGTCCAATCAAGCTGGCTCGTTAACCAACTTATTTATTTAAAGAAGAATAATTTTATTGTTTTTTTTACCAATATTGATATATATATATATATATATATATATGTGTATAGAAACAAAATACAACTTTTTATATTCGTTTATTGTAACTCGTTGAAACAATGATACGAGTTTGATATTTTATCAACTATAATCATCATTTATATTTTTTATTAAGGCAAATTGGATTTTAATAATCCAAACTATTACCTATTGACCGATAATAATCCATACTATCAATTTGGCCTGTAACACTCCCAACTTTCACTTTTATTACCAACAACAGTCCCAATGACATAATTTTCAATTTTTTATGTTTGATTTGGACTCGATTCGGTTCGCAACAATAATTATGAACGAAATGAAGAAACATACAAGCTAAATTGAGACTAAAATAGATATAAATTGAGAGTAAAAAATTGAAAATTATGTCACTGGGACTGTTGTTGGTTATAAAAGTGAAAGTTTGGAGTGTTACCGGCCAAATTAATTTTATGGATTATTATTGGTCAATAGGTAATAGTTTGGATTATTAAAATCCAATTTGCCTTTTATTAAAAAGTATCAAATTGACCATATAGATATGATCTATTTAAATAATATGACATAGCTTTATTTATAATTTATATAAAATAATAATTTAGCATTTAATTTAAAAGAGTTAACGAGCCATCTCACGAGCGAGCAATGAGCTAAATTGACTTTGGCTCGGGCTCGACTCATTTATAAACCAAGCCGATTTCGAGCGAGATTTTTTTATAGCGAGTTACGAGCCGAGAGCTTTTTGGACACCTTAAAACGATACAAGTCAAATTGAAGCAAGTTGAGTCGGCTCATATATCTTTTGAGTATAAATGTAGAACTCGAGCTCTGCTTGTTAAACACACAATTGAATCATGCTTACAAGTTTATTTCTAAAATTCCAAACTTTGTTATTTTTCTACATATATTGATATATAACGAAAGTTAGAATACAAAGTTAACTTTTTCTTACAAAGTGTACAAAGTATCAAGGAAGAAGGAACACGAATGAATGAAATTATTACGTGAGGGTGCAGTTATTAATTATTGATATAATTATCGCACAGAAGGTGTTTTTACACTATAATTCTATCTTTGCATAATATTTTTACGCAAGTATAATCTCCACTTAAGATTTTTCATGTAAGTGTAACCCTTCTATCGTAATAACTTCACATTCATTTCGTATATTTTGTACCAAAAATAAACATTGTATTTTAGATTTATCAAACCAAAGATATAAAAGAAATGAGAAGTAGTTCTTTGTTTAAATAAAGTTTTCTAACTTACCATAAAAATAGAACCTGTTTAAATATTAAAAATATAAATTCAGGATATTACACGAACATGCCCATTAAGTTTATTATTCATAATGATAAATAAAAAGGTATGCGAAAGCACTAACGAATTACATGCTATACCATACTATTCTAAAAAGAACATGACCAATATCCTATCTCTTCAATGTTTATTTAAAAGCATGTTTGGTTAGTTTACAACAAATTTATGTGAGATTCACAAAATATAAATAACATTATTATTACTAAGTTTATTTAAAATATAACAACTTTGGTAATTGTCCCAAACATAAATTACAATAAAGTAGTCCCGAGGCCTCCTACCCTCATTAATCGTTAGACTTCAATACCCGCAATCAAATTTATGCATTTATAAAGATACTAGCTTTAGTAAACCCGTGTACTACACGGGTTGAATTAATAAAATATTAATATAATAAATTTATTAATTATAAAATGATATTATAAGATATGATATGACTGAAATAATAAAACAGTGATATTAACTTTTTAACATTTTGTTTTTACAATTTTTTTTAAATAAACAATTTGTTTTAAAACAAACCGTATAAAAATGTCATTTTTAAAAATTTTCTTAATACAACTCCCAAATTTGATTATTTTTTTAAATTGACTTTTTAAAAATATCAATTTATTTTGAAATAACCTTAATAAATAGATTTCTTTCTTAATTTATTAAATATTAAAAACTATTAAAATAATATTATTAGTAATTAAGGTAATTATTTAATAGGAGAGAGAGGCGGAAAAAAATTTCTCCCAGAATGGTTGTGGTGCTGACACGTGGCATCACCATTTACTCTTTTATTAGAGTAGAAGGATAAATTCATGTCATGTTACAATAATTTATGTCCTAAAGTAAATTATAACTGACAAATTAAATTTAATAACTAAAACTATTACGCATTGGCTAATAATAATAATTTATACTATGAATTTGACCATTAACACTCTCAACTTTCACTTTTGTTATCAATAACAGTATCAGTAATCTATACTTATTAATAAAAGAATAACTTTAGTGCCACGTGTCATTCTCTTAAACCTCTACTTTTTTCAATTTCTGTCTAAATATGTATCTGTACTTAGTGTTAGTCTAGGTTTATTTGACTAAAAGTCAACTTCTGATACAAGAGTTATTTAGCGAAATTTTTAAAATTTAACCCTAAATTAAAGCAAATCTTTTTTGGGAAATTAAATTATACCACATATTTTTTCTTTCTTTAAATATTTCATCAACAAAAACTATAGAAATCTTTTGACTCTAATAAAATATTATTTTGGGGTGACACATGAAATCACCACATTAATCCTCACCAAAATTTTACCTCTTCTCTATCTTATTAAATAATTAACTTAATTACCAATTATATATTAACTTATTTAATAATAAAAATAGTTTTTAATTAATTAGAAAAAGATATTTATGTTATTTCTAAAACATAATTTTTATAAAATAAGAAATTTTATAAATTATCAAACTTTTTAAAATTAGTGCTTTTAAAAAGTAAATTTTTTATAAACAAAAAACAATTAAAATTAAAAATTATAATATTTTTTTCTAAAATTATATTTTTTAATACGGTTTGTTTTGAAAACAAATATTTATTTTTTTGAAAAAAAAAATTTTTAACAAAAGTTTAAAAAGTTGATATAATTATTTTATTACATATTGTTCTTACTTATACGTAATTTAATCAAATTTTATCGTACAATATCATTTTATACTTAATAAATTTTTATTATATTTAATAGTTTATTTGTTCAACCCGTGTATTGTATAATTATCAACGATTTACGTTTAATTTGCACTTGATTTCATTTACGATAACAATTACGAACGGAATTGAAATAACATACAAGTGAACTTGAGCGGAAAATAAATGTAAACAGAGTGTGAATCTATAATAATTATGCTATTGAGATTGGTACTGGTAATAGAAATAAAAGTTGATATTATCACTGGCCACATTAATAGTATGAATAATTATTGGCTAATTAATAAAAGTTAGGATTATTTAGGTCTTTATAGTGGTAACATCAATATCTTCGATGACTATCAAGCCAAGAGATTAGGGAAGAACTTTTGTAGAATTTTTTTGTTTGTTATTATTATTTTTTTTTTTGTTTTTGAATTTCGATCGTAGATCCATCAAAAACTAACAGAATGCAAGCCATCGGTGATGTTTTATTGGTAATAGTTAATTTTCTACTAGAGTATGTATCGTATATCCTCTGGATATAACAGTTCTAACTGAAACTTGTCATTACGATCTTTGATTTAGTTACTTTTCCCATTTGATCTCATTTTGGTACAAATTTTAACCCATAAGCAGCAATAGAGAGAAAAGTTAGCAATTGTAAAACATAGAATCCCATATGTAATTTTAAAATCATACTATAACATCATGCCTTAAAACACCCATTCACTTAGGTGCATTCATTAGTTGAAAGAATAACTATTCGATTAATTCGGGTCGTTTTATCCAGATTTGAAAATTTTAAGAATATATTCAAAATCCGAACCAATCCAAATGAGAAATATGCTTAATCAATCGCGCCTATCCAAGTAAACCGAATAAGCATGATTTTGTATATCCAAAAAAACCGTCAATACTCCAAATTAACTGAAAACTGGTTTATTTGGTTGAATTAGGATGAATTTGGTTTGGATATCCAAATAAACATTTTGTATACCCGATATCCGAGCCTAAAACCGCATAATGAATTGGATGGAACTGTTTTATTTTTTGGAATTTTTCGGTTTTTTGTTAGTTTAACACCCCTACATTCACTTTACAATACTCTAAAATATGTTGAGATAAAGACATGAATTCTATAATAATACTATATCGAATATAACTTGTTCTAGCGTGTTTCTTGTTGCTTTATTTGGTGCACCAAAAGCATCGATCTCAGGACAAATATTTTATATTATACAAAAACAAACCTTAAGTTTTGCCGACACTAAATATACGTAATACCATCATTCATTCATGAAAGTAAATTAAGGGGTAAGAACAATGAACCTTGTTGAAATGATGATTAGAAGCACCACTAATACTATAGTTGGTATTGTCTCATCATCATAAAGTTAGTGGTGATAAGATTGTTGAATCTAATACCACTATTTAAGGAAATCTTTGAAAGTGAAAGATGTTGACATGTTTATGTCTTTGACTTCCTCTCCTGATTAGCTTTAAGAAACAAGAAGTTGTGATCATGCCATCATTGATCCACATGATCTGATCGGAGCTTCGTAGTTGAACGTTTTTGTTATGATTTTAGTATTAGAAGGGGTGTCTTAAAATACTCGTGCTATTTGCTCTTTTGTCATTCTAGTTATAGCTAGATGATAAAGGTATTGTCTTTTTTTAAATAAGAGTTTAAATCTTAATATAAAATAAATTAGAATTAGTGTAATTTAAGAATCAAAATGAATATACTTGTAGATTGTCTTTGTAAAAAAAAATATATAACAAATCACAACTATGTCCATTTTCTAATATGTATTATTTTAAGAAACCATGTGTAAAAATATGTCATATCAACCTTTACTAAAAATGTTGTTTTTCAGATAATATAATTAAAATAAATTAATTTTCTATCATTTAGGTTTATAATAAATTTCAGATTTTGTCCTTGAACAAAAAAAAAAAATACACTAACTATCATTTATGTTGATATTTTGTAATAGTTTACGTATTTTTCTCTAACAAAAGTTAGTCTTTTTAGTTAAGTCCAATCATGTGCATTGTACGTGAGACAAGTTAGTCATTTTATCCATTCACTTAATAAATATATTAATATATATGTAACAAAAAATTAAAAAAAAGTATATGAATAAAAATCTCTCTATATATCTCTTTATGCTTTCTCTTCGCTCCCTCGCCGTAATCTATATGTTTCTTCTTCTTTTTTATCAACCATTTATCTCCACCATCAGTCACCACTATATTCAATTTCAAAAAATCACCTGAAACAATCATCAAGATCGTTAGGGTTGACCTCCAGTCGATTTATAGGTAGGAAAAGGTGGGGGGAAAGGTTTTTCACTGGAAATGGTGATCACACCAAAAGGTACAATGGATCCACCGTCAATCTTCAACTTGAACGAATCAATTTGTAGTTCAGTGAAGATTCTAGTGTCGGTATGTTCCGTGTTGTGCTTATGGATCTCGAGCCTAGGACTATGGAAAGTATTAGATTTGGTCAGAATAAATAGATATTCAGGCCGAAAACTTTGTGTAGAAAATCTGGGGGTATTAGATCTAGTTGTAATGGAAAATTTTTGGCGAGATCTGATAATTATCCAAAATCTTATTGGAGTTGTTCATGGTGGATGAATTGAGATGAGGGTTTGATAGAAATGATGTCATGGTGATGTATTTGGGAAGACAAAAGAGTAGAGTAAGAGTGGAGAAAGAGTAAGCAGTGATGGATGTTGGTGGCGGCGACGGATGCTGGGGATGGCGGATGGTGGTGGTGGCGAATCTTATCGATGTTTTTTTGTACGTGTTGAGAGAGAGAGAGGAGAGAGAGAGAGAGAGAGAGAGCAAGCAAGCAGATAGAGAAGAAGAGGTGGGCGAGTTTTAATAATTTAATATTTTTATTAGTGAGAGTAAAAAGGTCAATTTACCCTCACATGCAAGGCACATGACTTGATTTAACGGATAAAATTAACGTCCTTTTAAAGGAAATGATGTACACTATTAAAATATAAACTTAAGGATAATTACTGTAATTCATTAGTTTAGTAACGAAATATGAAATTATAAATATAACTAAATGGCGAAAAAAAATATAATACTCTATAATTAAACTCTTTGAACTTAAATAACAAATAACTCGTTCTTTTTAAAGATTTATTAGCTCAAAAGTTTGGTTGAAACTAATTTTGATTAACTTTAAGAGTTATCTATACATATGATTGTTGTGGCTTGAGTAAATAACAAATTTGAAAACTAAGCAAAAAAAAAAGTAATAGATTTTGGTATCATTTTGATTGCGAGTTTAAGTATTAAAACTAATTTTTCATCCTGAATATTTAACAGAAAGGTTAATGTAATAAACATATATGGTTACTAATATTTTATCATAATTTAATAAAAAAGTTAAATTCAATTAACGAAAAATAATTTTAATACCCAAACACGTTATAGAATTAGAATTAGTAATGATTTTGTCACTTAATTTACTAGTACCCAAACATACTGTTTTACCCAAATTACACGGATCGATTGTATATGTAATTAACTCCATCTTCAAATATAATATAAAAACTAAGGCATACAATAACTTCACTATATGCATAAAATCTTAAAGACAAGGGGTAAGAAATCTTTTTTTATGTTTTTATATTTTTTTACCTTAACTGTTTCAAATCTTTAGGTCGCCTTGACTTTCTAAAAAATATAAGAAATTCTGTAGAAAACCTTCATTATAATGCATATTTAATTGTTTGCGTCATGTTTTAGAGAAATTTTCAACATAGATCGAAATATAAAAATACTTTGAGTTTTTTTTTTTTTTTTGTTTTAAACTTCTGTATTATCATCATTTTAAATGCTGATGTGGTGACTTTGTGTTTCAAAAGAGGAATAAAACTTGAAATGAAAACATGCTTTTGAGCATGATGCACAAAAATATAATGCACACAATTCTTTTTACAGTTTCTACAATTTTAAGCCCTTTTGTTATTCTTTGGTATACTTTTTGATCATCAACTTTAGCTCCGATTTTGATCTTGATTAGAACTTATTCTAAAAAGAACAAGACACATGGCTATGTACATATCTAATGCTCGTTATACATCTAGTTGATAAAAGTTTTAAAGAAAACAATATATACACACGTATAAATTATTTTGGTTTTTATACATTTTTTTATCATGTAAACACATGTATAATGAGCAGATACGTGTTTGCTTTTCAAGCTTTTGCACAAACGTTGTTTCAATTTCAACTATGATTATGTCCCAACCGAAATTTTGTTTGTCGAGAACATAAATTACGTAAGTGGTTGAATTCTCATATTTTGTACATTTTTAAATATTGTATGAGCGAGACATCTTAGAAAAATTTTAAAATTGCACTAGTTATGAATATCATTAGATAATTACAAAACAGTATACGGTGATCACATAATATATAAATTTATTTTTGCTACAATAAAGTGCTTATCATCAACTAAAACATAAGAAAGTAATAATATTCTTTTGACATATGATTTTTTAAAATGACGACTAAAGGCTGTTTTAGGATTCATAATAGAGCTAAGGGTCACCGGTCATGATTCACTATTATAGATCTAATGTTCAAATTATGTTTTATAGTTTTCTATCATAACTTTTAAAAGGTTACACATTCAACACAAATTTCGATTTGACTAATCTTTTGTTTAGCAAGGTATTTACGACAGATAATGTAGTTTTAAAAGAAAGGAATTCATCTTGAAAGATGTTTGAAGATTTCTATGCTTTTTATTAGAATATAAAAATAATAAAAGGAAGAAAAATCAAGTAATATTATTTTAAAATTACATTCCATGCAAAATGAACACAACGGTCTATTCTCCAAATATGGCCGAACAAACAAATATTATTGAAGCAAACATGAATTTTCGCAATGCCTCTCAAATTATCTTTGTGATTTTTATGCAATTTATCTCAACCTCAAAATCCCCAAATTTCAAACCTAAATATCACATTCATTCTTCAATTCATCTCTTCATCGGAGAGAAGACCCTTTCACAGTTTTCTCTCCTCCGACGCCATTACTGAAAAATTAATTGCTCGGTCGGAGGATAATCGTTATTTGCTTTTGTATATTGATCTGAATTTCAGATTCAGGTGATTTTGATTGTTTATCTTGTTTGTTAGTGTGTGTTCGGGATTGTGTTTGAAGTTATGCTAATGTATACATTAATAAGCATTGCTTGATTCAAACTTCGTTTGAAAGTTAGAATTGGTTAATTACATATATTACTTGGTTTTAAATCAAAAGGATTTATTTGTGTTCAACATCTAAAGCTGATTATTTTTGCAATTGATGATACTACCTTGAATGATCATTTGCCCCAAATTCACCTAGAATTTAAATTACTAACAAAAGATATAGTTTCATCTCATTATGGTAGATGAACATATTTCGCGCCTCAACCTCTGCTTTTAGGACCTAAACGCCTCAAAGCGCTTTTAAAACCAAAGTCTACCAATTGACATTATATAACTGACTCATTTCAAGTCTAGAATTGACATTTTTCTCATTACTGCAAATTATCTTGCCAATTTTCAGGTATCACTATTGAAGAATCTAGCTTTAGGCTATACATATAATCTAACTTAGAAACATGTTTGGTTTAGAAAAGCTGCACCGCTCGAATAAGGAAGCCGAAACAGAAAAGAAAGATGCATCTGCTAAAAAAACAACTTCTCAGCCTGTGCCAGACTCCAAAAAGGGTTCAAGCAATTATTGATGACGATGATGATTTTTTTTGGAAAGGCGAAAACTTCAACACTTAAAAAGAAGAGTAAAGCGAACTTGACAACATGTCTACTCAAGAATTAGAGGGCTATGCAGTTGATCAGGCTGAAGAAACTACCAAAAGTGTGAATAATTGCTTGAAAATAGCAGAAGATATTAGAGAGGATGCAAACAAAACACTTGATACTTTGCATGCTCAAGGAGAACAGATTCACAGGACCCATGAGAAGGCTGCTGATATGGAAAAAGATTTAAGCAAGGTTAGTTTTCATGTTATAGAAATTGAACAGTTTATCGAACCAGTTGCACTCTGATTCGTTGGTGGGACCGGTTGAACGGGCTAAAAAAACTGGTTGAAATCATAATTAAAAAAAAAAAATGTTTAAATACTACATTACATTGAAAGTTTACACGTGAAAAAAAATATTGTCTATGAAAGAAAGAACAAAATAATGAAGAAACTTTTTAGGAAGGAAAGAGATTAAAGGAATTCTGAAACTCTCTCTTTTTAATACTTACAAAAATAATATAAATAAAAGAGTTGGAGTTGGGAGACAATTTAGTTCACATGTCTAAAATTAAACTATATATAATTTGGTGGCACAACTCCACTAAATGAACAATGTGTCTGGTTCCCTTCCGATCTGGTCATGAAAAAACTGGTTTTTTCGTTAAAAATATAAAATACCATGATCTAGATCTCTGGTCTAGGCATATGAAGTTAGTTTTAGAACATAAAAGTAATGTTTTCTTAAATAAACGTTTATTACATTTTCTTGAATAAACGTTTATTACAGGGTGAAAAAGTGTTAGGGAACCTTGGAGGCATGTTTCAATGACTTGGAAGCCAAGAAGGCAAGGAAATTAAAGGGCCAGAGCCAAAAGGTTTGCGCTCAATGTCCCTCCCCATCTACATGAATAAGTCGATTTAGGTTATGTTTTATTTATAAGATATCAAAGGTAGATAAATTAACAAGAATCCCTTGTTTAAAAAGTTACCACTGATATGATTTAACTTCGCTAAGCATATTTGACACTAACGATTTATAAGAAAAAGTTGGGAAAATTTGAACAGCTAATACCCAACGCATTGTATTGACATGTTACCTAACTGTCTAACCTGTTTATTTGCCACCTGTATATTAATGGGATGTATTTTGTTTCATTAGAGGACTGGAAAGCAAAAAAGAAAGCAGGCAAGGAGCAAAGAGAGAAGTTGGGTTTGGATCATGGAAGTAAGGCAAAGAAGGCCTCTAAAGCAGCTTCTGGTGAACCAAAGGATGCCATGCAGAAAGTTGAGGTATGTGTGTTTAGAGCCATGTTACCATCAACCATTTGTGTATACGAGCTAATGTATTT